>CAUYLG010007263.1:0-10623 GCA_963573385.1 Cacajao melanocephalus
TTTCCATAGCTGGCTAAACAGCGGGGCTTTCCCAGCGCTGGCGCTGCCGCCCCGCCGAGGCGCCCTCCAGCAGCCCTTATGCGGGCGTGACAGAGGGCTTAGGGCATCTTGCCTTAGTGTCATTCACTTCACAATGTCGCCTCAGGTTCACACTTTCAACCTGAGAGGCATTAGTAAAAGAATTAAGATCATCTGTGAATAACTAGGATCACACATGAATGACTAATAACTACGGCGGTTACATTTCTAGTTATTTCTTCTTCATTATTTATATGGAAAGAGGCTGAGGCTTTTTGCTCCTGCCTCAGTGCTTATGGGATCTCCCCACTGCAGGTTTGAACCTGGTGCTTTGGACCTGATGTCTCAGACTCAGGGTGTAACCACAGGTTGAGGTCATTTTGGGGGGTGAGACCATATTTGAGTAGCTCAGGCTGCAGGGAGGCGAGGCCTCCTGGGGGTTCTGGCCTCCGTTCTCTGTTGAATGCCTGTGGGCCTGGGCAGGGAGAGCCACAGCCTAATATGCGCTTCTACCCTGGGTCTCTGTTCAGAGTGTGGCAGCCACGGCTTACGGCAGAGTGACGCCATGCTGGACAGAGCACCGTGAGGCCCTGTGCTCTCTCCTGCGTGCCGTCGCCTGCTGTGAGAATTCTAGTCCCTGTCTTCCCAGTGGACCTGGGAGCTGGGCTGTGGTCGTTTTCAGTGTTGAAAGTGAGAAGATTCTCACCTATGAAAAATTAAATTGCTGCAGAGCCTAAACATGGCAACCGTGGCTTCTTAACTGTTAGTGAAAGGAGCCCGGCTGTCTGGGTGGGGGCTCCGCAGGGCAAGCCGGAGCACCTGGAGGTAGTGGCAGGGAAGGGGTGCTCTGTCCCTGGTAGCTTTCCCGCCAGCTGCCCCTGTGATGGAGCATGCCAAGGGTCATGCAGAGCTGTGACTTCCCTGAGGCCACTGTGGGTGTCCCGGGCCCACACGCTGAGCACGCGTGCACATGCTCACTGGCGCCCGTGGCTCTCCTGAGAGGCTGCTCGCTCCAGGGCTAATCATGGCCAATCCCACATGATCCTTGCCTGACATCCAGTCCCCCTCCCAGGCCCTGACAGCTGGACAGCGCGTTGGTGTTTCTGCCTCCTGAAGCCACGTCCATGCCGTCTCCTGTGCAGTAGAGACTGGAGTCCCCATCAGGCTCCCTCTGGAGTTGGAGTTGGTGGGGGGAGTGTGTGGGGGTCCACTTGTTCCTCACATCCAGAAGAGCCCCAGGTGTGGAGACGGGCCGGCTGCAGCTGCGGACGAGGAGTGCTATGGGAGGAGCCCTTCCTCCTCCTCTGTGGAGGGGACGCTTCAGGTAGGGAGGCAGTGGCCTTGGCAGCCTTGGGCTCAGTGCTGGCCTAGCCCTGCTGCCTCCCACGCAGTGGACCAGCTTCTTGACTTCCTTTGACCAAACTCCTCAGGATCAGCAGGGGGCCAGGATATTCCATGGGCTTTTGTCGCCTTGCAGTGGTGATTGCCAGATGGAACCCCAGGCACCTGCCTGTGCCGCCCTCCACGTTGGCTGCGCGGTGCAGCCTCTTTCCCAGACCCACGCACTGGCCTCCTCGGGACCGTCCAGACCCATCCTCCAGCCCACACCCTCTCCGTCCCTGCCTCCCGCCCAGCCAGCTGCCTGAGGGCCCCTGAGCTTGCCCGGCTGGCCATTCACTGCCTCATGGTCCTTGATCACACAGATGTGGTGCTGTGCTGGCCTCTGGGGAAAGGGTGCCCGCCATGCAGGGTTGTCAGTGGCTTTGGAGCAGTGGCAGCTCCCTCAGGGCTGGTTCCATCCCCCCGTCCCTGCTGAGTAAAGCGCACACATGGCACAGCCGCCCTGTTGGTGGGGGGTTAGTTGTGCCATTTGGGGGAAAGCCTGTATTGGCTGCATTTATTATTGTTGATAGTACGTTTAAGACAACATGCAGGCACCGTGAAACACACAGTTCAGTGTTTAGGGTATTCACCAGGCTGTGCCACCATCATCACTAATTTCAGGATGTTTTCAGCACCTGTGAAAGAAACCCAGTACCCATTTACTGACACCCTCATTTCCCCCTCCTGCCAACCACGAAGCTACTTCTGTCTCTGTGGATTGATCTGTTCTTGATGTTTCATGCAAATGGAATCGAACAGTGCGTGGCCTTCGTATCAGACCTCACTCATTCAGCACGTGGGTTCCGGGCACCTCACTCACTCGGCACGTGTGTTCCGGGCACCTCACTCACTTGGCACGTGTGTTCCAGGGACCTCACTTACTCGGCACGTGTGTTCCGGGCACCTCACTCACTCGGCACATGTGTTCTGGGACCTCACTCAGCACGTGTGTTCCAGGACCTCACTCACTTGGCACGTGTGTTCTGGGCACTTCACTCACTCGGCACGTGTGTTCCGGGCTCACCTGTGCTGTAGCCTGGCACTGTGCTTCTTTCTCATGACTGAACACTGTTTATTATGCGGAGATCACATTTCGTGTATCCGTTCATCAGTTGATGGACATGGGTGTCCATGTACAAGTTGCCTTGTGAACATGTGTTTTCAGCTCTCTTGGGTATAGACCTGCTGATGGAGTTGCTGGGTCACTTGGTCATTCTAACTTTTTGAGGAACGGCCAGCCTCTTTGCACAGCGGCTGCAGCATTTTTCATTTCTGTGAGCAGTGTCTGTGGGCTGCAGTTTTTCAGCATCACACAACTGTGCTCATGATTGTCTATCTTTTTTACCGTACCTGTTCTGGTGGGTGTGCAGTGGCATCTCCTGGTGGCTATGACTGCAGTTCCCTGCTGAGTAATCATGTCGAGTGTTCTTTCATGTGCTTATTGGGTGTTTGTAGATCTGCTTCAAAGCTGCACTTATTCAAATCCATGGCACGTTTTTAAGTCTTTAAGAGACAGGTTCTCGCTCTGTTGCCCAGGCTGAGTGCCGTGGTGCAATGGCGGCTCACTGCAGCCGCCCACTCTTGGGCTCAAGGTATCCTCTCACCTCCCAAACGGCAGCGTCTCAAGTAGCTGGGACTACAGATGTGTGTCAGCATGCTCGACTAACTTTTAACATTTTTACTTTGTAGAGACAGGGTCTTGCTATGTTGTGGTCTGGTCTCAAACTATTGGCCTCAAGCAGCCCTCCTGCCTTGGCCTCCCAAAGTGCTGGGATTACAGGTGTGAACCACCATGCCCAGCATGTTTTTTTACCTACTGTTGACTTTTAGGAGTTCTTTATATATTCTGGTTGCTAGACCCTTACTAGATGCGTAGTTTACAAATGTTTTCTCTTGTTCTGTGCAGTGTCTTCACTTTTTTGATAGTGTCCTTTGAAGCACTTTTTTTTTTTTTTAATGACAGGGTCTTGCTTTGTTGCCCAGGCTGGAGCTCCGTGGTGTGATCGTGGCTCATTGCAACCTTGGCCTCCTGGGCCCCAGTAATCCTCCCACCCCAGCCTCTGGAATGGTGGGAACTACAGACTGGTTACCCTGGCTAGCTTTTTTAAGTTTTATAATTTTTGTGCTTCAGCCATCATAACCAGAAACTATTTCCTAATTAAGGTCACAAAAATTTACCCTTTTTTTTCTTCTTATACTTTTATAGTTTTAGCTCTTACATGTAGGTCTTTGAAATATTTTGAGTTAATTTTTGTTTCTGGTGTGAGGTAGGGGTCTTCATTCCTTTGCATGTGGGTGTCTGGTTGTCTCAGTACCTTTTTTGAAAAGACTGTACTTCCTCATTGAATTGTCTTGGCATCCTTGTTGAAAGTTAATTGGCCGTAAATATATAGATTTATTTTTGGAGTCTTCATTCTGTTTCATTATCTGTGTGTCTGTCCTTATGCCAGTACCACAGACCTGATTATTGTAGCATTCAGGTAGTGAGAGTTCCAAATCTGTTGTTTTTTATTCAAGATTGTTTGGGCTATTCTGGGTCCCTTGTATTTCTAATTTGATTTTAGGATTAGTTTGTCAATTTCCACACACATACACACAACCTTGGGGAATTTTGGCGTTTGCACTGAATCTGTAGGTGCAGTTCTTACTTAATAGGGGTCCTGGGGAGGGGAGCAGATGGCTTGGCCCTGTCCTCAGGGGCATATGATGTGGCTGAGAGATCCAGCAAGATGATTTTAGTCTCCCTTGTGGTTTGTCAGCTTCAGGGTTCTCATAACAATGGGCAAACTCACTTCTGCAGTTTAAGCAGGAAAGGAAGTTTAAAAACAAAAAGCATTAGGTGGTGCCCCAGAAGTGCTGAAGAGCCCGGCTTGGTGGCCCCTGTGAAGAGGGGCGCGTTCAACCCCGCTGTGCTCTGTGAGGCCCACCTGCAGCCCCGGGGTCTGGCGTTCTCCTGCTGAGCCGCCCCCCTAAATGGGTGCCAGGCACGGCCTCTGCGCATTACCGGCGTCCAGCGCTTGGTGTAGCTGGGCCAGGGCTGGCGCCCGGAAGCCTGGAGGCACCCTCTGTGTGTCCTGCTTGCCACCTCTGGCCTGTCCACTCCCTGGCCACGCCGACTGCTCTGCAGAGCTGAGTGATGGATTCTCCAGGACTCTGCGGGATCTGTCTGCTGTGGGCTGGGTGTGGCTGGGCAGCAGGAGGCTTCTTTCTGGATCAGATTTCTGCAGGGAGTCCATGCTTCTAGCAGGAGCTCCAAGTGCTATGTCCGTCCCTCCCTCTCCCGGCCATCCTTGGTCCACTGCCCTGTGTGTGTCCTCCCGGCCCTCCTGCAGCTACAGCTCCTGGTCCTTAAACACCGGCAGGGGCCTTACTCACCGCTCTCCCATGAGCCTCCCAGAGGAGGAGCTGGGTCCAGGCGGCTGGGCCGAGCCTTCAGGTGGTTCTCGGCAGCCGCATCATCAGCCACTCACATCCCAGAGCACTTTCTCCCTCTGGCCCTGCCCCTGGCCTCTGTCCTGGCCAGCCGAGTTCAGTTCCTCCCCCTCCTCCGGGCCTGGTGGTACTGGAGTGGCCAGAGTACGTCCTCCATCAGCTGCTTTTCTCTCCTTTCACTCCCCAGGAGACCTGTTACTTTTATGACCTTAAGTCCTGGCCGTGTGCCCGTCCAGATCTCTCCCCATGCTCCAGACGGCTGTCCCTTCCCTTCTTCCCTGAGGGTCTCATGCCCGCATCTGAGCTTTTGGTCCAGTGGACCTGTGGCACGCGGCCACTCCTGTCTATCCGCTCAAGCCAAAGCGTGGAGCATCTGTGGTGTCTTTCTTGTACACCCCAAGTCCACGTCATCAGCAAAGCCCGGTGCAGACCCCGACCACCCTCGAGCCTTGGTCCCAGCGAGGAAGAGCCATGGCAGGAGCTGGGGTGCTGTGTGCTGAGCGTGGGGTACTCTGTGGCCATGGTCCCTGGGGTCGTTGGTCATTGGGCAGTCATCTGAGGGGCAGTCCTGGAGCCTGGGTCACCTGGGCCACTGGGGTGAGGTGTGCAGCGTGCTCTTCCACTGCCGGCCTGCCCCTTTCCAGGCCCCCACACGGCTCCAGCCTTCTTCCATCCCTGGGCACCCCTGAGATGCAGTGCTGTGTGCTCAGGCTGTCCCCTGCTTGTCCAGCCCTTACCCCTGTGCCTGTGACCTAGTGTCTGGGTGTCTTGGTCCTGTCTGTCCACTTTCGAACAGAAGCTCTGCGTGGTCAGGGCTGCCTACCTATGGCTGCCCTCGCATGTTTCTGGCACCTCCAGGCTCTCAGACAAATCCCAGCCTGGGGACTCGTTGCAGAGTTGACTTGGGACGTGGGAAAGGCTTTAGATGTCGATCATGGTACTCCCTTTGTCTTATTCTCTGTGCTTGCAAAGAAAACCTGGTTCTAAATCCCAGATGAAGGCTGCGGTCTGGTTTTCGGCTGATGAACTGTGGACCCAGGACCCTGGGTCTGACCTGACTGTGCTGCTATGACGTGATGTGGAGCGGGAGAGCGAGGTCTGGCTCCTGGCAGCACGAGGGCCCTTCCTGAGGCCTCTGAAAGGAGGACGGTCCAGGAGAGAGCGGGGCCGACACCCAGCACACCCTCCACAGCCCTTTTCCTCGGCCGTGGGCTCCCTGGGGGCCTGCCTGCCGCAGGATCTGCAGAGGGTGGCCTTCCCATGGCTCTGTCCTGCTGTCCCTGAGTGAGGGCCCAGCGGCACCACGCGTGTTCCCCCCGCACTCCAGGGCCCCACCTGCCCCTCTGTGCTCTCCCCTTGGCCTGGGCCCTCCTTCTGCCCATTGGATCTGCTTTCCAGAGAGAGAGAGTGGGGGGAGGTGAAACTTTCTGGAAAGGTTTCATAAGCAGTCACCAGACCTGAACAATGATCTGCAGTGCATTAGGTTGGTTTTTGAATCTGTGGTGCCGGCCAGTGCCATTCCTGGGGCCTTTTCCACATGGGGGGCCTGGCAGATCGGATGTTCTGCGAGGCATGTGGCAAACCCAGCGTTGCAGGGAGCGGTGAGAGCATCGAGGAGAGGGGAGAGTGCTGCGGGAGGGCTGTGGGGAGGAGGTGCCCTCATGGGCCAGAGCTGGCAGGAGGTGAGGAGGTGCCATGCACATTCCCAGGCAGAGGGGCTGTGAGGCGCTGGAGGAGACCAGATGGGGAGGGCTGGGGGAGACTGATGTTCTATTGAGGATCCAGGCTGTGGAGCAGGACCCTGGAGTAGCCACATCTGGCGGCTGTGAGTTGGCCACAGGGTCCTGCCTAGTGCCGGGTCCCTGCACACCTTCATAGTCCCTGGGGGCTGGCTGTGGCATTGCTGAGGGTCTCAGCCAGGCTGTTAGGGAAGTGGGGTCTCCGGGCCGAGTTCTGCCCTGGGGTGCGCGTAGCGCAGCGTCTGTGGGGTGCTGCGGGAGCCTTTTCTATGATGACGTGGTCCTGCACAGGTGAGGACCAGCTGTGATTACATCAAGGACAAAGGACAGCAGCGCCTTCCTCTTCATGAGTTCACAGAAATCGCACTGCTTTGTGTTTATTAGGTGAACGTAGAACAGTGTACACGGTGGTAAAAGCAGCAGAAAATATCAGGTGTGTTTGGGAAGGTCATCATTACTGGTTGTTACACTGAGTAACTTTGAAAGTAAAAGGACTCCTTTCTGAGGACTGCTGTTGAAAAGCGAAATGTGAGTGGGTGTCCTACAGAAAAGTTAAAGGAAAGAGAGAAGGGAAAGGAGAGAAAGGAAGACGAGCTGTAAGTTTCCCCAACACACAGATGGTCTGTCAGCTTTCCTTGCAATTGCTGGTGACTCAGCCTCTGGGGATTTGGTAGCTCACCTTTCTCACAGCTTTAGTGGCTTGCCCTCTGTAGTGGGGGCCAGTTGCCAGGGCGGCGTATTCGCTTCCACGGTGGCTCATGTCCACCCTTCTCTGAGCCCTGAGCGCTGGCAGCTGAGTCAGGGCAGAGCGGGAGGAAAGCCGCCCTGGACATACCTGAACTGAGAGGCCCGTCTGAGGCCGTGGTCTGCAAACTCACCAATCCATTTCTGTGTGTTTTAGCCACAGGGGATGGGCGTGAGGATGCCCTCCTCGGTCAGGACGGTTTCAGAGGCCAGTTGAGGAGCCCGCTGCCCCGTGGGTGCTGCCTCTTGGGCTCAGCTGCTGCGGCTCCCCGGGCCTCTTACATCACAGCTTTTCTTCCTGCTTGTCACTGTCATCGTCTCGGCTTGTTTGGGGAAACGTGGCGCACCCCCGTTGTGGGTGCGGCCACCGCTGTCAATGCGGAGGCCACGATTGGTCCTGGGGAGGCGCATGATCCTGAGGAGGGGAGACGACGGCCCCAGGGCATCTTTGTCGGAACTTATGGAGGACCAGGACTTCTCCCTGCACCCCGATTCAGGGGCTGCGCATCTTGAAGAGTGTTGTGACCGTGTCTCTGGTGGGCTTGAGGCCCTGCCCTGCTTAGTGGATGAGGGACAGATGGCTTTTCATGGTAGCCAGTGTCTCCCAGAGCCCCTGGCTGCCTCCCTAGGCTGTGCGGCACCCCCTCCTCCTGATCGTCGCGGGACCCGTGCTCGGCTCACTGTGAGTCGATGGTCGTGAAAATAGCACTGGTGATTGAGGGTCGTTGCCAACAGTTCTGGTGTGATTGGAGTTGAAGTTTATGTAACAAGAGTGTATTTTAACTGGCTGAAAACTTATGTTTAAAAATAAACAGACCGTGCCCAGTGGCAGTGGGTGCAGGGAAGGAGGGACTGTGCAGTGCAACTTTCGGGTGTCCAGGTTCTGCCAGAGGCTGCTGGGCCCAGCTCTTGTTTGGAGCTCCTGGAGGCGGGTGGGCCGTTCTGAGGCGTGGGAGTTGTCGTCTGTGCCTGAGGCTTCTTCTTCTTGCGGCCGGTGTCTGTTGCCTGCCACTGTGTGCCTGGGCCTGTGCTGGCTGTGACAGTTCCACCCATGGGCTCTGAGCTGTGCTTGGGGAGGCCACGTTGGGTCACTTGGTGTGAGCCCCCGCCACCCCGCGGCCCACAGCAGCAGTACCAGCAGGCCATTCACAGCACTGCTTTACAACTTCTGTGCTGAATAGAGTTTGGAATGTCCCTGCATATTTTATGCAGCCAAATGGTACATATCTAAAGATTTAATTCTTTAAAAAATTTTGTTGTTCAGGCGCGGTGGCTCACGCCTGTCATCCCAGCGCTTTGGGAGACTGAGGCGGGCGGATCACGAGGTCAAGAGATCGAGACCATCTTGGCCAACATGGTGAAACCCCGTCTCTACTACAAATACAAAAAAATTAGCTGGGCGTGGTGGTGCACACCTGTAGTCCCAGCTACTCGGGAGGCTGAGGCAGGAGAATTGCTTCAACCTGAGAGGTGGAGGTTGCAGTGAGCCGAGGTCACGCCACTGCACTCCAGCCTGGCGCCTGGTGACGGAGTGAGACTCTGTCTCAAAAAAAAAAAAAATGTGTGTTGTTTTGTTTTCAAGTGAAGGTCTTGGCTCTGTTATCCAGGCGGGTGTGCACGGTGTGATCATGGCCACTGTGGCATTGCCTTCGGGGCGCGAGTGATTCTCCCGCCTCAGTCTCCCTAAGTGCTGGGATTACAGGCGTGAGCCACCGCGCCCGGCCGGTTTCCAATCTAACTCTAAACAACTCAAAGAGTAAGCCAAAGGCTTCTCTGAAGCACTTTCATCGCATCACCTTCAACCCCATAGTGTGTGGAAACGCACTCCCTAATGTGCAGGGTTTGTAAGATATTTGGAGTTTATGGGTCCATCTGAACATAGCCTTCCCAGATAACTTTGGATTTGCGTGTTTAGACAGTGGAACAGATCCAGGCTGAGGCATTACGTTTTGGCCCAGATGTCTAAAAGCAGCAAGACAGCAACCTTTCCGTGTGTGTATATATGTGTGTGTATTGTGTATGTGTGTGTATACATGTATGTGGATATATGCCTGTGTATGCATGTGCATGTGTGCATGTCACTGTGTGTCAGTGTGTGTGTGTACGTATGTATATGTGTATGTGTGTGTATGTGTATATGTGCATGTGTGTGTATATGGGTCTTTGTGTGTTAGTGTATGTGTGTGAGTCTCTGTGCGTGTGTGTATGTGAATGTGTGTGTATGCGTGTATATTTGTGTGCCATTTCCTCCTGGTTTTGAGTCTCTGAATTGGAGGCTAGTGCGTGGAGGTAGCTTCACTGGAGTCTTGCAGGAGTGAAGACCCGTTTGCTCAATTTCATAGCCTGGAGCAGTTGTAGGCAGGGGAGCCCTGTGATCGGTCTCGGGGGGCGGCATTTTGGCCTTTGGAGTGTTCTCTGGGTGGGACTTACACCTGGGAGGCATATGGTCTCAGGAGTGTTCTCTTGTGGGACTCACACCTGGGAGGTGTGTGGTCTCAGGAGTGTTCTCTTGTGGGACTCACACCTGGGAGGCGTGTGGTCTCAGGAGTGTTCTCTTGTGGGACTCACACCTGGGAGGTGTGTGGTCTCAGGAGTGTTCTCTGTGTGGGACTCACACCTGGGAGGCGTGTGGTCTCAGGAGTGTTCTCCTGTGGGACACACCTGGGAGGTGTGTGGTCTCAGAAGTGTTCTCTGTGTGGGAGTCACACCTGGCCACATGTATGGTTGTCCTTGGTTCTCCAAGGAAACCTGTCAAACTTAAAACATTTTTTAGATACTAATTTGCTCAACTATGTTGAAATACTTGTGAAAAATTGGTATGTATAATTTTCTTGCAAAGTATGTGTGATCAAATTGACTCCAAAGAGAAGGAGGAGCTAATATTGTCCAGTTATTAGAAAAAAAAATTAAAATGATATATTGACTTGTCAGAGTTGCTGTCCCAGAAAAGCTTCAAGTGTAGGTATTTTCCAGAGTAGATTCTACCAAAGTGTTTGGTAATGTCCAGCCCCAGTTCTCTTTCAACCATGCAGCTTACCAGACAGAAGGAAAATGGAAGGCTATGGGAGACCCACGGAAGGGAGCACCATGAGAACGGCTGTGGACGGAAGGGAGCACCACAAGAACGGCTGTGGACGGGAGGGAGCACCGTGAGAGCGGCTGTGGACGGGAGGGGGCACCGTGAGAGCGGCTGTGGACGGGAGGGGGCACCGTGTGGACGGGAGGGGGCACCGTGTGGACGGAAGGGAGTACCGTGGGAGGGAGCACCGTGAGAGCGGCTGTGGACGGGAGGGGGCACCGTGAGAGC
>CAUYLG010007264.1:0-17878 GCA_963573385.1 Cacajao melanocephalus
CTTCTGGTCAATGGGTCTTTGGAAAACTGCCATGTTAGTTAGGTGGGAGGCATCTGGGATCTTTGATTCTGTGCCACAAAGCGTTTCCCTTGACTGTGTCAGAACCCTCCTTACCCTCTGAGCTCACCTGGCCCTGCCACCTGGTATTCCATGACCTTCTCTCAAAGGCAACAGAAAGACCACAAGATACCGTAGGCAATCTGTTGGTGTGATCAGATATCTTGGCGATCTCTTGGCATTTGCTTCCTGATAACTGTGGGGTAACATTCTCTTCACCAAACATCTCAAACTCAACTGTCTACAAGAGCCAGGTAAGTGCCCTAATAAGTGAAGTCAGCCAGGCAGGAACTGAGAATTACAGAAAAGAGTCGTCTGCCGTCACCCTTGCTTGGAATGCAGCCCTCCAAGACCTGGTCTTACAATTTTTTTTTGAGACAAAGTCTCGCCCTGTTGCCCAGGCTGGAGTGCAGTGGCACGATCTTGGCTCACCACAACCTCCGCCTCCTGGGCTCAAGCAATTCTCCTGCCTCAGTCTCCTGGGTAGTTGTGATTACAGGCACACACCACCACACCCAGCTAATTTTTTGTTTCTTTAGTAGAGACGGGGTTTCACCATGTTGGCAGGCTGGTCGCAAACTCCTGACCTCGTGATCTGCCTGCCTCGGCCTCCCAAAGTGCTGGGATTACGGGCGTGAGCCACCCCACCCAGACTGGTCTTACTATTTTTAAGACAGCTGGTGATCCAACTTTCTTTCTTTTTCTTTTTTTGTTTCATAGTTTTATTTTTTTAATTTTTATTTCTACTGGTTTTAGGGGGACAGATGGTGTTTGGTTACATGGATAATTTCTTCAGTGTTGATTTCTGAGATTTTGGTGCACCCATCACCCAAGGAGTGTACACTGTGCCCAATGTGCCGTCTTTAATCCCTCACCCACCTCCCACCCTTCGCTCCGAGTCCCCAAAATCCATTGTATCATTCTTATGCCTTTCCATTGTCATAGCTTACCTCCCACTTATATGTTAGAATATTCAATGTTTGGTTTTTCATTACTGAGTTACTTCACTTCAAGTCCCCGGCCGGGTGCAGTGGCTCACGCCTGTAATCCCAGTATTTTGGTAGGCCGAGGCAGGTGAATCACAAGGTCAGGAGTTCGAGACCAGCCTGGCCAAGATGGTGAAACCCTGTCTCTACTAAAAAAAACACATAAAAATTAGCCAGGCGTGATGACAGGTTCCTGTAATCCCAGCCACTTGGGAGGCTGAGGCAGGAGAATCGCTTTTGAACCCGGGAGGTGGAGGTTGCAGCCAGCTAAGACTGTGCTACTGCACTCTAGCCTGGGCAACAGAGCAAGACTCTATCGCAAAAAAAAAAAAAAAAAAAAAAGAGAGAGAGAGAAAAATCAAATCCCCACACACCCAGGCTCAGGTCTCCTCCCAAGGGACCTTCTGAGGTGGGGAGTCACAAGACAGAAGTTAGGGAACTCTGGCCTCCATCTCATCCCTGTGGCAGCCAAAGCTCTTAGGGATTTAGAGCCGATTTTCTTTTGTCCTTTCTTTCTTTTCTTTTTTTCCTTTTTTTCTTGAGATGGAGTTTTGCTCTTGTTGCCCAGGCTGGAGTGCAGTAGCACAATCTCAGCTCACTGCAACCTCCACCTCCTGGGTTCAAGCAATTCTCCTGCCTCAGCCTCCCCAGTAGCTGGTACTACAGGCATCCATCATCACGCCCAGCTAATTTTTGTATTTTTAGTAGAGACGGGGTTTCACCATGTTGGCCAGGATGATCTCGATCTCTTGACCTCGTGACCTGCCCGTCTGGCCTTCCAAAGTACTAGGATTATAGGCGTGAGCCACTGCGCCTGGCCACATCTCTACAAATTTTTTTGAAGTCCTAAGGTGTGGTGGTACATGCCTGTAGTCCTAGCTACTTGGGAGGCCAAGGCAGGAGGATCACTTGAGGCCAGGATTTGAGGCTGCAGTGAGCCATGATCACATTACTGCACTCCAGTCTGGGCCACAGAGCAAGATCCTGTTTCAAACAACAACAAAAACAAACAAAACCCTTCAACTTTTATTAAAAAACGTGTGTCTCCAAGCTAAAGTCCTAGTCCTCAGTCTGAAACAGCCACTTTCTTATTTAGCAAATATTTATTGAGCACTAGCTGGGTGGCAGGCACTGTTCTGGGCACTGAGGGCATAAAACTGAAGAACACAAGTAGAATCCGTACTCTCATGGAGCTTACATTCCAGTAGAGGGAGGTAGGGGATGTCCAATAAATAAGTAAATATATACTGCATGCAAAATGGTAACTGTTAGGAGAAAAATAGGTAGAATGAAGGGAGAGTGATGGGGGAGGGAATGAGGTTGCTTTCAGGTTCCTCCACCATAGGAGCCCAGCCTTCTTCTTCAGGCGCACTTTCGACCCCAATCCACCTATACGCCAGGCCTAGCAACTTTTTCAGTCTTCCCTAAGCATGTCCAGGGGTCAGATTGAGGTAGAACAGCTCCCGTGCTGAATATGACCTTGGGCTTAATCTCAGCTATAAAATGAGGATAATAGCCCCTACCTCTCAGGATTTTTGTGGGCATAAAATTGAATAAAGTGCATACAACCCTTAGGGCAAGACTTGCCTGTGGTTTGCACACGATATATGTGTTCTCTGTGCCTGGAATCCCCCTCTCCTGTTCTGCTCCGTTTTGTAGCATCCCCATCTCCCTTGGGTAGTCATTCTCTCCTGCGAAGCTTCTAAACATCCTTTTATTATTTTCCTGGCCACACTTACCTCTGTGTGTCATCATTCGTGGTGGCTGCCTGAGTCCTTGGAGGCCAGAGTAAACTCTGTCGTACTCAGCTGTGATTTCCCAGCTCATAGCAGAGTCTAGTACACACATAGTCTTAGCTCTGCCAAAGTGTGTTGAATGAATGAATGAAAGTGTAAAGTGGCCAGGCGCAGTGGCTCACGCCTGTAATCCCAGCACTTTGGGAGGCCGAGGAGGGTGGATCACGAGGTCAGAAGTTCAAGACCAGCCTGGATAAGATAGTGAAATCCGGTCTCTACTTAAAATACAAAAATTAGCCAGGCACAGTGGCAGGCACCTGTAATCCCAGCTACTCGGGAGGCTGAAGCAGGAGAATTGCTTGAACCCAGGGCGGCAGAGGTTGCAGTGAGCCAAGATCCTTCCACTGCACTGCAGCCTAGGTGATAGAGTGAGAAAGTGTGTGTCGTGTAATGTACATCATTCACCAGCCTGTCAGGTTTCTGAAACTCCAAAGGCATGGGCTCACACAGATGGTACTTTCAGGGTTAGCGTTTTATTAAAGGGCAGCATGGGGATGTGGAGGTTGCGTGGCAGCTTCTTTTATGTTTTATTCTGTGGTGTGTAGATCAATTTCAGTTTATTTTGTATTTTTATTTTTTAAATTGACTAATGGTAATTGCACATATTCATGGGGTAGCGGCATTTTGATACATACAATGTATAGTGACCAGATCAGGGTGTAAGGGTAGCTGAGAGAAAGGAGAATAGACCCAAAGTCAGGCAAGCAAGTTTTATTAACCTGCCAGGCCGCTCGCTCTGTAACAATCAGAGGAGGCAGCCCCGAGCTTAGAAGATAAGGATTTTTAAGGGATGAGAGGGGCTTAAGGGGGTTTCAGGTAATAGGCACAGAGATAGTTTGTTAACTTGCGACAGACCTACAACACATTATCCAGTGACTTTTGTGGAGGCAGTCTTTAAAACAAAGAAACCAGAATTTTTTACAGATATGTGTCAAACAGGAATTTACAAATATGGATAACCAACATGTGTTTTCCCCGTCCTCCTTTGAGCTGCCCATGCTGCCCCATAGCTGTAATTAGGCTTTGCTTAATTGTAGCACGTCTGGCAGCCTTGATGTGGTGCTGAGGTAGCGGTTCAGGAATACAGCTGTAGAACAATCAGAGGGGGGTGGGGTCAGCCTGCGCGGAGGGGCTTTTCTGAGGCAGCACAGCTCTGTCCCTAACACAGGGTACTTTGCATATTCATGAGCTCCAGCAGGTATCATTTCTTTGTTTTGGGGATGCTTAGGTCCTCCTTCTAACTATTTGAAACAAGGTAATATACTATTGCTAACGATAGTCAAGCTACAGTGCTACAGAACACAAGAACTTATTCCTCCTACCTAGCTGTAATTTTATATCCTTTACACAGTGGTCCCCAACCTTTTTGGAACCTGGGAATGGTGGAAGACAATTTTTCCATGGCCAGGGATGGGAGATGGTTTGGGGATGAAACTGTTCCACCTCAGATCGTCAGGCATTAGATTCTCACAAGGAGCAGGCAGCCTAGGTCCTTCGAATGCACAGTTCACAATAGGTTTTATGATCCTATGAGAATCTAATGCCGCCACTGATCTGACGGGAGGTAGAGCTCAGGTGGTAATGCTCACTCGCCTGCAGCTCACCTGCTGTGCGGCCTGGTTCCTAACAGGCCACTGACCAGTACCACCCCACAGCCTGGCTGTTTGGAACCCCTGCTTTAACAAATCTCTCCCTAATCCTCCTTTCTCCTTACCCTTCCACATGCTGATATTCTCTGTCCTAGTTTTTATTGTTGTTGTTGCTGTTTTGGTTTTTTTTGAGATGGAATTTCACTCTTGTTGCACAAGCTGGAGTGCAGTGGTGCAATCTTGGCTCATTGCAACCTCCACCTCCCAGGTTCAAGTGATTCTCTTGCCTCAGCCCCTGAGTAGCTGGGATTACAGGCACCTGCCACCACACCCAGCTAATTTTTTGTATTTTTAGCAGAGATGGGGTTTCACCATGTTGGCCAGGCTGGTCTCAAACTCCTGATCTCAAGTGATTCACTCACCTCAGCCTCCCAAAATGCTAGGATTACAGGCGTGAGCCACCATGCATGGCCTTCTCTGTCCTACTTTTTATTTCTAGGAGATCAATTTTTTTACCTTTCACGTATACATGAAAACATGCAGGAACTTTCTGTTCCTGGTTTGCTTCACTTAAACATAATATCTTCCAGTTCCACAATTTAAATTTTATATGTCGGCCGGGCATGATGGCTCACGCCTGTAATCCAAGCACTTTGGAGGCCAAGGCAGACGGATCACCTGAGGTCGGGAGTTCAAGACCAGCCTGACCAACATGTGAAACTCTGTCTTTAAAAAAAAAAAAATTTATATGTCCATTATTATATATGCATATATACATACAAATAATTACTGCAGTTAAGCAATTTAACACACACAACAACTGATGTAGTTATCTCTTTTGTGGTCAAAGTACCTTAAATTTACTCTATTTAAAAATTTCTAGTACACAATATAACAATAATAACATAGTTTTTTTTTTTTTTTGAGACAAAGTCTTGCGCTGTCTCCCAGGCTGGAGTGCAGTGGCACAATCTCAGCTCACTGGAATCTCCACCTCCTGGGTTCAAGCAGTTCTCCTGCCTCAGCCTCCAGAGTAGCTGGGACTACAGGTGTGCACCACCACGCCCAGCTAATTTTTTTGTATTTTTAGTAGAGACGGGATTTCACCATGTTGGCCAGGATGGTCTTGATCTCATGACCTCGTGATCTGCCGGCCTCGGCCTCCCAAAGCGCTGGAATTACAGATGTGAGCCACCGTGCCCGGCCAGTAATATAGTCTTTAAACTGTACTTTAGTTCCTAGATTTATTTATTTTATATAACTAAAACTTCATACCCTTTGACCTGCATCTCTTCTCCTTCTACCATTCTATCCTGTCTCTAGTATTTAATCTTTTTTAAGATTTCATATATAACAGAAATTATGCAGTATTTTTCTCTCTCTCTGCCTTATTTCACTTAGTTCACTATCCTCCAGGTTCACCTATGTCACAAATGGTAGTATCTTCTTAAAAACTGAATAGTCTATTACACACACACCCCGCTCCTTCCCCCTGCAATTTTTTTTTTAATCCACTCATCCTCAGTGCACATATAGCTTGATTCTATAGCTTCACTCTTGGAAATGATGCTGCAAAGCGGGGTGGGGAGCAGGGGAGTGCAGATATCTCTACAAGATGCTGGTTTAATTTCCGTTTGTTATACAACCCATTAGAGGGATTGCTGAGTCATATGGTAGTTCTATTTTTACTTTTTGCAGGAACCTTCAGACTATTTTCCATAATGGCTGTATGAATTTACATTCTCACCAATGGTGTCCAAGGGTTTTCCGTTCTCCACACCCTCACCAAGGCTTGTTATCACTTCTCCTTTTCATAACAGCCATTCTGACAGGTATGAGGTGATATCCTATTGTGGGTTTTGTGTATGTGTGTGTGCGTGTGTTTTGATTTTTGTAGTCTTGCAGAAGTGATATCTCAGTCAGCACTGGGGCCGCAGCCTCCTCATCAGCCGGTGCCGTCCTTGCCTCTCACCCATTTGGTCTGTTTGCAAGTTACAAGATCAGACAAAACAACAACAACAACAAAAAAAAACCCGCTACAGATTCTCTGTATCTGGCATACAAAAACTGAGCAAAAAGTATCTCTTAAAGCAAAACACCTCAGAAAAAATACAACACAGGTTTAACTTCTGCAGTATTTTGTTCATATAAACACTAGTAAAATAGGCTTCTTAAAAATAAAATAGTGAAATAGCGACCAGATTGCATACATTGTTGCAGTACAAGTGAATGAGGCAAAATATCCAGTTCTTAGTTTCCCAGGCGGGGAGGGAGACAGTCAGTGTCCAGCAGGGAGGGGTGACAGGAAGGCACCTTCTGATGTCGCTGTCAGTGCAGAGAGAGGGGCTTGGAGCAGAACAAACAGATGGAAAGAACTGAGTCACGCAGGGAAGACGAGTGGCTCCTTTGAGGAATTGTGAGGTCATGTATTTATTGCTTGCTAATCCAGGGTTTTCCCCTGGCCCGATGCCCCTCTAGGTAGCCTGGATCCCAAATGCTGCAGCCCATGTGGAGCTAATCCACGTCACCAGGAAGCCACAGGGAAGCCACAGCTGCTCCAGAGAAAACAGAATAAGGCTTCAGAGCTCTCAATATCTGAGCTGGGTCCATCCTGGTCTTTCTGGTCCATCAGGGTCCCACATGGTCCAACTGACACATGTTTTCCCCACCGACGGCCACGTTTATCCAAGAACCTGAGGGAGGACAGTGAGGGCTCATGGCATTGGGAGGCTGAGGCAGGAGAATCGCTGGAACCCAAGAGGCAGAGGCTGCAGTGAGCCGAGATGGCACCTCTGCACTCCAGCCTCAGCAACAGCAAGACTCCGTCTCAAAAAAAAAAAAAAAAAAATTAAGTACATAACTCAATTTCAACCCACTCAAGATACAAATTTCAGACTCACCTGTCATATAAGAAGTTAGCCAAGGCGTCCAGTCAAATCAAATGAGTCCTTTTCAAGAAGTTCTAAGATGCTCCTCTGCTAACAGCAGGATTATCACTGGGATGTGCAGCTATCTCTAAACTGGGGTGGACTCTAACATGCACTACAGGCTCTCTGATCTTGAATGGATTGTTTAGTCTTCATCCTCAGTTTTCCTCATCTTAAAAAATGCAAATAACACCTGCTTTGCCCTTTTTGCTTTAAGGATTATAAACACGGCATAAAGGACCCATCTCACTGTCTGGCATGCGGTGATGCTTGCTAAACAGTAACTGTAATCACGATTAGGGTATTTACATGTGCACTGTCTAGTTTAATACATATGACACTATTAAATAGATTTCATGTCTATAATAAACTAGCTGTTAAATAATTGACATTATTTAATCTATCTCTTCTTCTTTCATAAACTAAATATTATTGGAAAATTGTGCTTTAGGGCCAGGCACAGTGGTTCATGCCTATAATCCCAGCACTTTGGGAGGCCAAGGCAGGCGGATCACCTAAGCTCAGGAGTTCAAGAGCAGCCCGGGCAACATGGCAAAACCCCGTCTCTATTAAAAATACAAAAAATTAGCTGGGCGTAGTGGTGCATGCCTGTAATCCCAGCTACTCATGAGACAGGCAGGAGAATCACTTGAACCCGGGAGGTGGAGGTTGCAGTGAGCTAAGATCGCGCCACCGCAATCCATCCTGGGCAACAGAGCTAGACTCTGTCTCAAACAAAAACAAACAAAGCCCTGATGTGTTAGTGAAGGGACTTGCTCACATCATCTTTCCAGAGAGTGAATGCCAGAATCTGAATTTGAATTTAAGTTTATTTGGTTGGAGAAGCGATTTCCCTACATAATGTTATGAAGACTTTTTCCTCTAGTATTTATTTTCCGTTTGGACTTAAGAGTAGATAGAGGAAAACGTTGAATCAGGCGTATTATTGAGGAAGAAAGAGTAAGGAAGCAGAGCCCACATGTTTTTTTAAGCATTATGTCACGACCCTTTTTCACGCCAAAGACTTCCAAAGGCCATCACAACTCCAAACAATCCACCTTAATGCAGATTTAAAATGACATGGAATCAGTGCTTATCCTCAGCAATTAGTAAAGGCACTTCAAGAACTAGGTTACCAATGTGTAAAGAGAATGAATTATTAAAAGAAGGGATTTCCATGAGTTTCTTTGACTTTAAGCAACCCTCCACCTACTAGAGATCCACCAGGATTGACTTTGGCCCAGAGGACTTCTCTATAGCAACCTCCTTGAAAGCACTTCTGTAACTTGCTAGTGATGGTGGCATGCCTTATAGATAGAGACCAGTGCTTCTCAAGCTGGGTTGATTTTGTTCTCCTGGGGACGCTTGGCAATAGCTGAAGACATTTTGTTACAACCAAGGGGATGCTACTTCCATCTAGTGGGCATTTGCTGGGGACGCTGCTCGACCCCATATAATGCACCGTCCAGTCCCAACAGCAAGTTACCCAGCCTGCAATGTCGGTTGTGTGGGCCTGAGAACCCTGGTACAGAACCGTACTGCCCGCTTCCTCTGTGACTTTGGGCAAATTACTCTTCCTCTCTGAGCTTCAGTTTCTTCATCTGTAAGTTAAATGACATGATGCAGCTGTGGAGTACCTACCAAATTTAACTATTCTTCACATACCCTGGGATTGAGGGGGTCTTTTTGTTCCAGAAAAGTGAGAAAGCATTTTTTTTGAGATTTTCCTTGCTTCTATCTGAAACTTCCACAATAGTTTCACACAGTATACTATCACAGCTGTTGAGAGTACAAGTGTGTTGACACTTCTTTTCTCACCCAAAGTAGCTCAGGGCTGGCACACTCCTAGGTTGCTCCTTAGTGACTTAAAAGATTTGGATGAGCTAAGCACAAAGGGAAGATCACGCTAAGTTTGGTTCAGGTGACTAGATACACTCTGAGACTAGGATTTAAGATATTCCTGGCTTTTAGGTCTCAAGGCAGACTTCTATTTTAGAGGGTTTTTCTCACGTTGTACGTTAGTGAATGAGTAATCAAATGACCACATTTTCATTTGCT
This sequence comes from Cacajao melanocephalus, assembly GCA_963573385.1. Taxonomy (NCBI): domain Eukaryota; kingdom Metazoa; phylum Chordata; class Mammalia; order Primates; family Pitheciidae; genus Cacajao; species Cacajao melanocephalus. The sequence goes on from CAUYLG010007264.1 coordinate 9,414, forward strand.
GGATGCCAGGAAAACCCCCACTTTGCAGACGGGGAAACTGGTTCAGGGTGGATAAGATCCTTGCCCAAGGTCCCTACCAGTAGTGAGTCTGTGGATGTTTTTTCAGATCTATGTTATGTGCCTTTTTTTCTTTTTCCTTTCTGAGATAGGGTCTCGATCTGTTGCCCAGGCTGGAGTGCATAGCGTGATCATGGCTCACTGTAGCCTCGACCTCCTAGGCTCAAGCCAGCCTCCTGCCTTAGCCTCTCATGTAGCTGGAACCACAGACCCGGGCCACCACACTCGGCTAACTTTTGTATTTTGTGTAGAGATGGGGTCTTGCTGATCTCAAACTCCTGGGCTCAAGCGATCCCTGCACCTTGGCCTCCCAAAGTGCTGGGATTACAGGCATGAGCCACCATGCCTGGCCTGAAATTTCTTCATAAAGAGCAGACCCAGTGTGGAAACTTTCACAAGCTAAATACTGAACCCCAGACAGGTGGATAACCCAGTTTATCTAAAGTGGTTCAAGATGCAACGAAGTTCAGGATGGTGGCCTAGAGCATGCTGACTCGGGGGCTGGGCTGAGCCCTGGACGTCTGAGTGGGGAGTCTGTGTGTTGCCTTCCTGCATCTCTTTTCCCACCCTCAGCAACATTCAGGCTCCCTTTTGGGTGCAACTCCTCCTCTGCTCTCCGTCATGTGGGTTGAGTTACCCCTGCTCTAGGGATAGATCCAGATTTGGCCAGAGCTGCCAATGTGCTACAACCTGGCCGCAGTAATTGATTCCAACATGGCTGTGACTGAATTTGGAGCTGTGTCGGCTTTGGGAAGGAAGCCTGTCTCTCCCGGGGCAGCAAATGGAAGAGCTCTTCTCTCTGCTTTTGGATGGTGCTGTGTACAGATACGAGATTCAGCTGTTCCCTTTTTGCAGGCCACTGCCAGACCCGGAATGTTGAACTAGTCAGTTGAGCAGAGATTGACAGAGGCAGTGGCAGGACAAGAGCTTCAGTGACCAAGAGGCACAGAGGAGCCTCTGAGGATTGGCTGGAAGGGCACGGGGTTCGGTTCCAGGGCCTAGAACATTCCAGACACTTCACTTTGTTCAGCCATAACTATTCCCCAAGACAAGTGTGTAATGTGGAGAAATGAGGGTTACACATTTAAATTTGTTCATTAGAGATTCCTCAGAGAGCTTTAAGTAACTTTCTGGAATTACACTTTGATTAACCTGTAGTCTTCTGAATAAACAAATCTGCCCACCCTCACCCCCCAAGGCTGTTTCTGGACTCCCAAGCCTTCAGAGACTTCTTAGGTGGGAATCTACTAGAATTGCCATGGCCACGGGCATCCAGAAAAGTTTGGATGAAGTGGCCTGATTTATTTATTTATAGTTTGAAGTGGCCTGATTTATTTATTTTTAAAATTGCTCACTCAAAGATAAGGATATTTTGGAAGACAGGTTTTAAATATATGCTGTCTTTAGGCAGCATATATTTAAAAATTGTTTGTTTTAGTGGGAGGGGGCATTTGTTCATGTGTGATGTCAGTGAGCATGGTCTTTGAGAGAAGGGAGTTGCACTTACTCTCATGGCTTCAGATACCACCCACAAGCTGATGGCTCCCGAGTCTTTTCACAGCCCAGCCCTCACCTCTGAGCCCCAGACCTACTTATCCAGTAGCTTATTTAGAATCTCCACTTGGGTGTTGAATGAACATCTCAAATTCAGTCTGTCCAGAATTGAACTCATAATCATCTTCTTACAAATTTCCTGCCTCCAAGTCGACAGTAACTGCCACAGTGATCTGTACCTCTCTCCACCCTGTTATCCATGTCAGATTGTCCATGATGTTTCCCTCTCTCTTTCCTCCACATACAGCAAATTCTGCCTCCCAAACTCAGTCCCATGCACCTCCCCATTTCCATATCCTGAATTCTATTCCAAGCTACCTCATTGTTTTAAATTCTGTCTTCCCACATATCTTTACCCCACCTCTACATAGCAATTAAAAAGTTTTTTTTTTTTTTGAGACAAGGTCTTGCTCTGTTGCCCAGGCTGGAGTGCAATGGTGCAATCACGGCTCACTGCAGCCTCGACCTCCAGGGCTCAAGTGATCCTCCTGCCTCAGCCGCCTGAGTAGCTGGGACTACAGGCATGCACTACCACACGTGGCTTAATTTTTGTATATTTTTTAGAGAGGTGTTTTGCCATGTTGCCCAGGCTGATCTTGACGTCCTGGGCTCTTGCAGTCCTCCTCCCTTGGCCTCCCAAAGTGCTGGGATTACAGACGTGAGCCATCATGCCGGGCCAGAATCTTTTAATAAAGACTGAAAATCCAATTCTGCCACTTCCCTGCTCGCAGCCCTTCATGTGTTCCTATTGCATCTAGGATAAAATCCTAAATCTAAAATCCTGCATGACCTGGCCACTGCCTCTGTCTGTGCTTCCTCTCACACCGAGCTCGCTGCCACTCTAGTCCCACTGCCCTACTGCCACTGATCTCACCGAGCTGCCTCCAGCCTCTCCCTCCTGCCTGGAGCCTTCACTCTGGGCCAGTGACCCTGTCCATCCCCGAGACTCAGCTTCATCCTCTCTCCTCTTTGGGGACGCTGGCCCTGACAGCTCCTGTCTCAGGCTAGATTTTGTGTCTCTCATAAACACTCAGAGCAGCTCATACTTTTCCTTAGGAATACTAACCACAAATAACTTGATCAAGACAGTTGCAGGTGGGGAAAAAAAAAAAAGGAATGCTAACCACAGTTGTATTGAAGTCCTTGTTTAATTATCAAATATCCATCATCCTCATGAGGTCCTAAGCTCCTGAGACCAAAGCAGGTACCTCTACCACCTGGGACTGTGCCATCCACAGAGTGGGAACTTGGAAGATGTTTTTTGGATGAACAAATTAATCAGAAGAGTATTTCCAAAAGAGGAAGAATACAGTGTTAAACTAATTTTAAGAAAAATGGGCCAGGCATGGTGGCTCACGCTTATAATCTCAGTAATTCTGGAGGCCAAGGTGGGAGGATTGCTTGAGTCTAGGAGTTTGAGATCAGCTTGGGCAACATAGCAAGACCCTGTCTCTACAAAAAATTTAAGAAAAAATAAGCAGGTGTGGTGATGCACACCTGTAGTCTCAGCTGCTTGGGAGGCTCAGATGGGAGGATCCCTTGAGCCTGGGAAGTCGAAGCTGCAGTGAGCTGAGATCATACCACGGCACTCCAGCCTGGCCAACAGAATGAGACCCTGTCTTTAAAAAAAAAAGAAAAACAAAAAAGCAGGGGTCCAGCAGGAGTGGCTCAATCCTGTAATCCCAGTACTTGGGGAGGCTTAAGCAGGAGGATCGTCTGAACCGCCTACTACGGGATATAAGCTTGGTCAAGTTTCTCAATTCCTATGAGTTTTAGTTTCCTCTTTTATAGTAGATAATATCACCCATCCTACAAGTTAGTTGGGTGGGTTATAAACAAACCGTCTGACACAGTTGGCATTCAATAAACATTAGGATAATTGTCACCATTATTATTTTAGGAGCCTGTTTCCACTCACATTATAAGATTGTCCTGGTAAAAGCAAACGGTATTGCTTTCCTTTGTGTATTAATATCATAACCAAGAGTGAAACATATTGAACCAAAGACAAATGCTTTGCCCCATATCTGACTGGAGCCATCACTCTGTGACCAGCGACCCTGTCCATCCATTGAGTGCTGTCTAGTAATTTATATATAATGCTAACATACATAGCAAGCTCTGATATGACTTACATGAGCACGAGTACAGAGGCATTTGGTCTGAGGGATAAGGCAAGATAATCTAGGCAGTGGTGCTTTGGTTCATTCTTTCAACAAATATTTTCTTTTTTGTACTAGCGAAACTTGTTGTTTTTCTGAGACGGAGTCTCACTCTGTCGCCCAGGCTGGCGAGCAGTGGCGTGATCTTGGCTCACTGCAACTCCACCTCCTGCAATCTCCGCCTCCTGGGCTCAAGTGATTCTTGTGTCTCAGCCTCCCAAGTAGCTGAGATTACAGGCGTGTACCACCACACCCGGCTAATTTTTTCGTACTTGCAGTAGAGACGGGGTTTCAACATGTTGGCCAGGCTGGTCTCAAACTCCTGACCTCAGGTGATCCACCCACCTCGGCCTCCCAAAGTGCTGGGATGACAGGTGGAGCCACCGTGCCCAGCCGAGAAACTTCTTTATTTTGTTATTCATATGTTGCTGCTGTTCTTACATAAAATAGGAAGGCTGCAAGACAGCTTTTCAATGAGTATTTTCTGACACTTATTCTGTGCCAGGCATTTTCTTAGGACATGAAATATGTCCTGGTTAATAAGACTGTTCCTACTTTTTCTTTTCTTTTTTTTTTTAAGACAGAGTTTTGATTTTGTTGCCCAGGCTGGAGTGCAATGGTGCCAGCTTAGCTCACTGAAACCTCTGCCTCTTGGGTTCAAGCGATTCTCCTGCCTCAGGGTCCCAAGCAGCTGGGATTACAGATGCCTTCCACCACGCCTGGCTAATTTTTCCATTTTTGTAGGGATGGGGTTTCACCATGTTGGTCAGCCTGGTCTCCAACTCCTGACCTCACGTGATCCTCCCACCTCAGCCTCCCAAACTGCTGGGATTACAGGTATGAGCCACCATGCCTGGCTGGAAGTAACTTTCTTTTATTGTGATAAAATATATATAACATAAAATGAGCCGTTTTACCCCTTTGAAAACACACCATTTGATGGCATTAATGACCTTCACGTCATTGTGCAATGGAGTTTCTTTCCACATTTAATAAATGGAGAGCGTTGGCCAGGCACGGTGGCTCACGCCTGTAATCCCAGCACTTTGGGAGGCCAAGGCAGGTAGATCAGTTGAGGTCAGCAATTCCAGACAAGCCTGGCCAACATGGCAAAACCCTGTCTCTACAGAAATACAAGGAGAATTGCTTGAACCCGGGAGTAGAGGTTGCAATGAGCTGAGATCGAGCCATTGCACTCCAGCCTGGGCAACAAGAGCAAAACTCCGTCTCAAAAAAAGAGAAGAGAAGGGAGGGGAAGAGAAGAATACACTTCAATATTTTAAAATATATTTAGAGTTTTATAACCATCACCAAATCTAAGTTTAGAACCCTTTCCTTTTATCACCCCCCAAAGAAACCTTTTATCCATCAGCGTCCGGCCTCTATGTTTAGTTTTTTAAAGAAACATTTCTTCCTACTACCTGAATAGTGCAGTCTCCCTCCCTTATTCATGGTTTTGCTTTCTGTAGTTTCAGTTATCTGCAGTCAACAATGGTCTCAAAATATTACAGAAGTTTCAGAAATAAGCAATTCTAGAAATAAACAATTCGTAAGTTTTATTTATTTATTTTGAGATGGAGTCTTGCTCTGTTGCCCTGGCTGGAGTGCAGTGGCGTGATCTCAGCTCACTGCAACCTCCGCCTCCTGGGTCGAAGCGATTCTCCTGCCTCAGCCTCTGGAGTAGCTGGGATTACAGGTGCGTGCCACCACTCCCAGCTAATTTTTGTATTTCAGTAGAGACAGGGTTTCACCAAGTTGGCCAGGCTGGTCTTGAACTCTTGGCCTCAAGTGATCCACCCTCTTTGGCCTCCCAAAGTGCTGGGATTACAGGCGTAAGCCACCACTCCTGGCCACAATTCATAAGTTTTAAACTGCCCACTGTTCTGAGGAGCCTGATGAACTGCCCACTGTTCTGAGGAGCCTCACACCATTCTGCTTTCTCCTGCCCACGTGAGTCCTCCCTCTGTCCAACACATCCATGCTGTATGCACTCCCTGCCATTAGTCACTGAGCAGCCATCTGGCTCATCAGATAGACTGTCATGTACCGTACTCCTTGTGTTCACAAAATTCTTATGTTACTTAACAGTGCCAGAATAGTGATGTCGTCATATTGTTGTAACTGTTCTATTTTAGTATGAGTTGTCGTTAATCTCTTACAGTGCCCGATTTATAAATTAAACTTTATTATAGGTACATATGCGTAGGAGAGAACAGTACAGTCACTCACTGCTTAGTGACGGGGACACACTCTGAGAAACATGGTCCACCGTTGACCAGAACACCCTTATGTGGCACCTGACTGCATATACATATTTGGTACTGTCTGTGGTTTCAGGCATCCACTGGGGGTCTGGGAAGGTATCCTCTGATAAGGGGGAGATACTGTATTCTGTTACATGGATTCATACCACATTTTTTTTAGCCCTTCATCCAATGATGAATGTTTGGGTTCACAGAGCTTTGTGAATAGTGCTGCTATGAACATGCACGTACATGTTTGGACACTTGTTTTCAACGCTCTTGGGTATATACCTAGGAGTGGAATTGCAGGGTCATACGGGAGTTTTATTTAGTTTTTATTTATTTGTTTATTTATTTATTTTTGAGGCACAGTTTCATTTCACTCTTTTTCCCAAGCTAGAGTCCAGTGGCATAATCTCGGCTCACTGCAACCTCCGCCCCCCAGGTTCAAGCAATTCTCCTGCCTCAGCCTCTCAAGTAGCTGGGATTATAGGCATGTACCACCATGCCTGGCTGATTTTTGTATTTTTAGTAGAGATGGGGTTTTGCCATGTTAGCCAGGCTGGTCTCGAACTCCTGACCTTAGGTAATTCACCCATCTCCACCTCCCAAAATGCTAGGATTACAGGCACTGGCCACTGCGCCTGGCAAGGAGTTTTATTTTTAAGGAACTGCCAAATTGTTTTCCAGGACGCTGCACCTCTTTACGTTCTCACCAGCAATGTATGAGGATTCCATCTCTCCACATCCTTGCCACATTTTGTTCTTACGTCTTTTTGAGTATAGCCATCCTAGTGCGTGTGAAGTGGTATCTTATTGTGGCTGTGATTTGCAGTTCCTTAATGACTTAATGATGTTGAGCAACTTTTCATGTGCTTATTAGCAGTTTGTGTATCTTCTTTAGAGAAATATCTATTTAAGACTTTTGCCTATCTTTAAATTCGATTATTCATATTTTTATTATTAAGTTGTATCTTTATGTATTCTGAATACTACACCCTTGTCAGATATATAATTTGCAAATATTTTCTTTCATTCTGTGGATTATTTTACTTTTTTTTTTTTGTTAGACCCTGCTCACTGCAGCCTCGAACTCCTGGGCTCAAGTGATCCTCCTGCCTCAGCCTCCTGAGCTCAAGTAGCTTGAATTACAGGTGCACACCACCACAGTGGGCTAAATTTTTAATTTTTTTTTTTGTAGGGATGGGGTCTTGCTATATTGTCTGGGCTTCTCCTTTTTTAATGTAGGCATTATACATTTTCCTCTAGACACTATTTTTGCTGCATTCCATAAGTTGTGCTGTGTTGTATTTTCTATTTCGTTTATCTGGAAGTGTTTTCTAGTTTCCTTTTTCTTCTTTGACCTATTGTTTTGGTCCATTTTGTGCCACTACAACCAAATACCTGAGACTGGTTAATTTATAAAGAATGGAAATTTATTCTTTCCTAGTTTTAAAGGCAGGGAAATCCGAGATCAAGGTGTTGGCAGGTTAGGGCGTGGTTTCTCTGCTTCCAAGGTGGTGCCTTGAACGCTGTGTCTTCCAGAGAGGAGAAGCACCGTGTTCTCACATGGCAGGAGGTGGGAGCATGGGGGAGAGAGAGAGAAACCACTTCCATGGGCCCTTTTTATAGTGGTGTTTCCATTCATGAGGGCAGAGCCCTCATGATCTAAACACCTCCCATTGGTCCCCACCTCCCCATACTGTTCCACTGGGGATTAAGTTTTCAACACATGAGTTTTGGGAGCTACATTGAAACCATAGCATCCATTTGTCATTTAGGAGTGACATTTAATCTTTCTATATTTGTGAATTTCCCAAATGTTCTTCTGTTATCAAATTCTAATTTTTACTGTGGTCACAGAATGTACTTTATATGATTTCAATTCTTCTAAATTTATTGAGGTTTGTTTTACGGCCTAGTGCATGGTATATCTTGATGATGTACTATGTGTGCTTGAGAGGAACGTGCATTCTGCTACTGTTGGTTGGAGTGTTCTGTAGATATCTGTTAGGTCCAGTTGCATTAACGGTGTTCATGTCTTCTATAGCCCTGCTGATCTTTCATCTAGCTGTTGTATCTGTTCTTGAAAGTTGGGTGTGGAAGTCTTCAGCTATTACTGTTCAACTGTCCATTTTGACTTTCAATTCTATGGTTCACTTTTTTGTCATAATTTGGGGCTGTTTGGTCAGTTGCATATGTCTATAATGGTTACATCTTCCTGATGAACTGATACTTTGTTATTAAATGTCCCTCTTTATATCTAGTAACGTCTTAATTTATTTTTTGTTTTCTTTTTTTTTTTTCTATTTTTATTGTATTTTATGTTTTGGGGTACATGTGAAGAACATGCAAGATTGTTGCATAGGTACACACGTGGCAGTGTGATTTGCTGCTTTCCTCCCCTTCACCTATATCTGGCTTTTCTTCCCATGCTATCTCTCCCCAC
>CAUYLG010007265.1:0-21302 GCA_963573385.1 Cacajao melanocephalus
CCTTTAGCCTTGGTCCCCCCCCCCCCCCCCCAAAGAAAGAGAGATTCTCAGAGCCTGACTGAAGAGCTGATGTTTTGCCTTTTCAGGTGCCAATTAAAACCGGTCTAAATCTAAATGCTTCTCCAGCCATCCAGGAGTGGCTGTCCTTTTCAGTCTGGTCTTTTTTGTGTGTGTGTGTGTGTGTGTATTTTTAGTAGAGATGGGGTTTCACCATGTTGGCCAGGATGGTCTTGATTTCTTGACCTCGTGATCCACCTGCCTCGGCCTCCCAAAGTGCTGGGATTACAGGCGTGAGCCACCACGCCCGGCCCCAGTCTGGTCTTTTATATAGGTAACTAAGGGGGAGATTTAGAAGCCTTGCACTCACTAAATAGATTAAACAGAGCAGGCTTGTTTATTGAATCGCTTCAAAGTCCAGCAGACACACACTGAGCAGGTAGTTTATACTCACATTCCCTTTTTGCCCCTGAAATAGAAAGTACAGGTAAAGGTTTATACAAGAAAGCGCATTGAAAATACTGTGATACCCTAACAATTCATTAACATGTGTAAGGATTGGGGTGAGGATCACTGTGTTGTATTCAGAAAAATTGGTGGGGGGATATGCTTAATTTGCCCTGGTGCTTGCTATTTTTTTCTCATTTCTTCAGAATAGGACCCTCTGTGGCAGCAGCAAAATGTATTTCAATATGGCGGTCTTTCCTCTTTTACATTATTGGTAAGATTATACTAACAAATGTTTCCCCTTGTACAACTATGCTGTGTTTTTAAAAAATGTTGACCTGTGTGTTTTTATAAAAGCAAAAGTGTGTTGTGCCTTCAACATAAAAATAAAGTTTTCTAAAGGGAAAGCAGTTGTGGTGAATCCTTACCAGGTCCAAAGAGTTGACTACAGGGGCAGGAAGGAGTAAAATGTGACTAGAGCCAGTTGCTGTGGCACACACCTGTAGTCCTAGCTACTCGGGAGGTAGAGGCAGGAGGATGGCTTGAGCCCAGGAGTTCAAAGCCAGCCAGGGAAACAGAGTGAGACCCCTAAATACATACACACGTACATATATACATATCTCTCTCTAGATAGATAGATAGATAGATAGATAGACAGATAGATAGATAGATAACTAGAGGCCATCCCCCTTTCAAACCTCAGCCCAGTTTCTTCATAGCACCTCTATCAGAACCCAACTCAGGGGTGCACAGCATAATATTTGGTGGAGTGTTCTGAGAAGTATTCAGAATTTCTGTGACTTTAAGTCATTTAAGAGAGGAAGTATGGCTTCTCATGTGCTTTGCTGACTTGGAGAGCCACAGAGAGCCAAGCCAAGAGCCCAGCAGCGTCTCTTTTTGAAGAGCAAGGTCTAGGGCTCCTGGGAGAAAAGCACCCCCAAGAGAGGTCCCCCAGGTTAAACAGTGGAGATGAAGCTGCCTTTTATGTTGCTTTTTCTTTGTATTTCTCTTCCTGAGCTCCCCTCTGGCTCTCATCCCTCTCCTCCTTTCTCTTCCAGCTTTGGCCTGAGATTCTAAGTAGAAACACTGTGGGTTTCTAGCCCTGTCAGTTAATTAATTAACTTGATACTGTTTAAGCTCTGCGGCCTGTCACAAGCTAGAGCACCCGAGTTACTTCAGGAACTAAGGGATTAATGTGGTTTTATTGCTTCCCTGGTCAACTCTTTCAATAATGGCTGTTCTCATATGAGGTTAGAGAGATGGTTCTCTAAAGTGTGCTTCCAGAGCCCAAGCCTTCTGAAGGGAAGGCATGTTTTCCTTGATTTCTGGGATCTGGGATTATATTAAATATAAATAGTTATCCTGAACTTGGTCATCAAGAAACTCCAGGAGACTCAAGTAACTTCTCACTGGATTGTTTCTTGTCTCTGCCTCTAGATTATAAACACCCTGAGGGCAAGGACCATTTCTCTAGAATGTCAGACGTTTCTAAGTACCATCCCTGAAAAGAGCTAATGCAGCAGTTGATGTTTTCGTATTTGGATCTGTTAGAACTCCAGGCACCTAAGGATTCCAGAATTTTGTGGAAAGTTGAAACTGCGGCTTTAAGAATTCCAGTAGATCTCTGTTGGAAGATGAGAATATCACATACTTACTTTTCTCTGAGAGATGTTTCTACTCCTTGATTTGCACTGGTTGATAGTGTACCTGGCAGAACTGATGTGAAAACTTGGCCCATCTTATTTGTAAGGAGAGAGCTGACCCACAGGTCTCCATGGACTCTGGCACAGGTTCTAAACTCAGATTCAAAAAGTGAATGGATGAAGCAAACCGGGTTTACACTAGAGTGAGTAGCAGGGCCTGTTGCAAACAGGAGTGGGCAGGTCCTGTCCAAAGGGGCCAGCAGCTACTCAGTGATGCTGGGAGGGACAGGGCCCAGTGTGGCCACATGATCCAGTTTTCAAGAGAAGCCGGGAATCCAGATATTCCACAAAGCTTATTGATTTCTAAACCTTGACAACTAATTTTTTTTTCTTTTATTTTTAATTTTCCTCTGCTCTTCTTTCTTTCTAGGAAGACAACTAATTTTTTTAAATAAAACTTTAGACTCTCTGTGGGCCAGAGTAAACCTCTGGGCCAAAGTTTATCTGGGCAGGTTGGGAAATTCTACCATGAAAGAACCCTGCTCTTCTCAGAGCCCCCTGCCTCTGGAAAGGGCACCTTTTCTGTTTAATTAAGGAACTAAGATCTGACCTACAGTAGATCCTTGTACGCAAGCTTATCTTGCAGACAATCTGCTAACCCTCCACCCTCCTACATATAAGGTGCATGGAGGGGGCCGGAAGTGGAAAATCCCACAGAGTATGCTTGATAAGATTTTAATTTGTCTAGAAAACAGATGGAGTTAATCTCATGACTGCTGCCCAGGATGTGGGGGCTAATCAAAGTTCCAAGACTGGGATCTGGGAGTTGGTGAAAGGGAAGGAATTCACTGCCCCTCACCACCACCTCTGTCTCCAGGCACACACCATCCACCGCGACGTACTTCTTCAAACATCATTTAAAATGAGTTTAGTGGAAGATGCAATGGTAAGGAAACTTAAAAAAAAAAAAAAAAAAAAAAAAAAAAACAGATTTTCCTGTTTGTGTTAGGGTTTTAAGAAAAATACCAAGCCCCAGACCCTCTTGTCAGGATGCCCAACCCTTTAATTCAATGCTCCCATCCCAAATTTAAAGCTGCCATTCCCTGCTCCTCTCTCCCTCCCGCCCCCATTCTCCTCTCTCCTCTTCCTTCTCTCTCTCTCCTCTCTCTCTCTCTCTCACCTAAATATTTCTTAATTGAACAGTTTGTGGTGGAGCTTCCTTATAGCAGTTTAATAGATTAACTCATCTCAGCCAGCCTCAAATTTCAGATTAAAATTCCTTCATCCCGAAGGCAGCATTATCAGGTTGTTGGAGGCTGTTTTCAAACCTTGGTTTTGAATAGCAGCGGCTCTGCATTAATTTAACCACTAAGCTAATAAGTAGGTTTCGTTTTGTTATGCTAAGCTTTATTGCTTTTCTTTTGATCAGAATGGTGTTGTTGAGCAAAGCAGCAGACAAGGCATTCTTTGATGAGGGAATTAGCGCTCCATTCTTCCTCTATTATTCATAGCGCAGTGGAATATGTAAGTACCTGAGGGTGTCAAAGGAGCGCAGGTTCTATTGCAAAGTGCTCGCCTTGTTTCTCTCAATAGCTGACTATGAGATGATAAACCGCTTAATACACTGTGCTAATTGGATGAGAGCAAAAAGAGATGGGAATTAAGGCGAGGCAAAAGGAGAAAGTGCAACCAGCCTTCAATTCACTCTTTCACCACTTTAACAGCACCAAAGGAGGCACAAGCTTTCTATAAGCAGACTAGAGGTTTTGTGCAGAGATAAAATGAACGTGTTAGTGGATTCAAGTAATACACTAATTATTGCACAGTATAAATACCACTACTGGTTTTATAACAGGGAGGTAAACTTCTTTTGAGAGGGTTATAGGATTGCTTGGCAGTGGTGTAGAACCTAATAAGGGCCCAGAGTAATAACCCCCCTGGATTAGCAAAATTGCTGCTTGTAGAAGTATGATTCAGGCTTTTACGAAGATTTCCGGAGAATGAATAAAAATGACTGAATGACATTTCTTAATGTATAACTGGTAATCGCTCCCTTTTCTTTAAAGGAAAAAAAATGTATACTTCAAACTGGACCCTTAATAATGTCCAGGGACAGCAAGACTTCTTCCTCTGAAAAATGCGCCCCCCCACGCCTCCCCCCCACTGTCAGGTAGTGGGTTTTCTTCTCCCCGCCCCCCAGCCAAGCAGCTACTATCAGTGAAATACGCAGTTGTTCCAGGGACCTCTGTGTTCCAAAATATAATTTTAGGCCCCATTTAAGACCTCTTCATTCAGAAACACTCAGTTTTGTCCATACACATACATGCTCACAGACACATTTTTTTCTCTATGAGCAAGTTGGGTTAACCTATTATAATTTCCTTTTCTCTCACATCAGCTCCTTTTGTCACTCTAGTAAGATCGCACTTAAAGGATACTAAAAAGAGAACTATGGGTGCTTTGGCTCTTGATACTACAATCAAAAACAACAGTAATGTTTGCCCCAATTGGGCGGAGTGTGGGGAGTAAGAGAAAAAATGGGAAACTGGTCTGAGCCCATTTCAGCATGGACTTAACAGTTTAAGTCTGAGTTTCAAGTCCCAAAGTGTCCCAAACTTCAACAGTTACTCTCCCTAATTCTTCCACTTGCCACCTCCCTCACCACACGCCTAAGATGCCCGCCCTGACTACTGTCCACAGTTCGGGCCATGGGTAGTTAGTGACTGAAGGACACTTCTGATAATACGCCAGATGCGCCCCTTTTGCCTTCCAGGACCTCCTCCAGATCTGGCGAACCTGTCTGAAAATGTAGCAAATTAACCTACCCCTTCCCCTCAACCCTCCTACAGAGGCCTGTCCCAGGCTTCAGTTACCCCTCACCCCAAGATGCTGTGGGGGTGGCCCTGGGAAAGCAGGTGTTGGGCCATTCTGCTTTGGGTGTGACGGAACACAGCCATGCCCTGAACTGCGCTCTCGCAAACTCCCTGGGGCTCTGCGCTTCCTCCTCCATGGTGGAAGAGGTTTGCTTAAGGTTGGGGGGGTCAGCCGCTCCCAGCATTGTGACCAAGTTCCCAGATATTGGGGCCAAATTGGGTTGCCATTCATTAATAATGCTCACAATAAGATTAAATCATTCTGGAAAATCTCATAAAATCCCCCTAAGTACGCTCCAGTGGCTCTTTCCAATCCCCATCATTCAGCACTTGGGGAGGTTTGGAAGGAGAAGAAAATTGGTTTCTTTGCTTTTAATGCTGCTTTGAAAAGATACTCAGAGTTTGTCATGCGTGACATGTCACATGTTTAATGTGGACTTGCTGGAAGTCAGGGGGTCTTTAGCGTGTGATATTTATGGGGAATATTAAGTGCAGAATGAGGTCCCTCCAGCTGGGGAAAGTTGAAAGAATAGGAGGCCCAGGACCGGGCTTGTTTGCAGCATCAGAATGACATAGGATTAAGAGTTTGTAAAACAAGGCGAGGGGTTCTCATTGGCCAGTAATAAATGTAATCCTTGGAGGTAATTTCACGCAATTTGCTTCTGTTCCATGGAAGGGTCAAATGAGAAAAAATGACTTAAAAAAGAGTTCATTAACAGGAAGAATGGTACTGTTTCTCGTATACCATCCAACTAGCAGCCTGGAGGGGGGAAAAGAAGCCCTACTAAACAAAAAGGCAAAATCGACGAAAAATTGATATTGACCACAAAAAAAAAAAAAAAAAAAAAAAACACACACACCCAACCCCTTACCCTCAGTCTTCTCCAGCAGTCCCCATCTCCTTTAGCGGCCCTGCCCACCCCAGGAAGGCTGCTTTCGCTCAGGCAGACCTTATGGATGTGGAGTCAGAGAGTTTTAGACTCGCAGACCTCCAGTAAGGCTCTAGAAAGTTCCCACTGGGTCTGCTAAACCCGGAAAAGGAGTGTGTGGTAGGAATGGTAGTTGGCGGCCGCTCCCCATACCCCAGGCCGGGGCCCTTCTTGCGAGTGCCTCCCTCGTTTGTCCAGGGCCAGCGTGGGGTGGCGGTGATCCACCCGAAGGCCCAAGTGCCAGAAGCGGCCACCAGCCGGCGAGCCGGGTAGGCGCGCTCCCCAACGTTTCGGGCGGGCGGGGTCTCCGGGCGTCTGGACCCGGGGTTGGGGAGGGGAGATTGAAGTGGGGGGTAAAGGGGGGTGCTGGATAGAGGGCGAGCCCGCGACGCGCGGGCTCCAGCGCCGAAGCTGCCGGGCGGGCTGCCCACTTCCAGGCGGGCGCAGCTCCTAGCAGGCCGCTGACCTCTGCCCGACCCTGCACCCTCCCCTCGGCCGCGCACACTTGTGCTCTGGGCCGCGAGCGGACCCGGCCCCCCCACTCCAGGGCGCGCGCGGAGCCCGACAGCCCCGGCCGGGAGACGCACTCGCGCCCCCCGCGGCGACAGACTGGCCCGTGGCATGGCGGGGCTGCCGGCCCCAGCTCCGTGATCGCGGTAGTCAGGCCGCGGCACCCCCGCACCCCTCCCGTCTGCTCCTCTCCCCAAAGGTCCGGCGCGCTAATTACAGCAAATTGAAACTAATTAAGCTTCTCTTCCCTTTCCCATCACCCTGGGAGCGTTGGCGAGACCCAGCCCCCGCGGGCGGGCTTCCACAGAGCGGTCACCCGGAGGGGCGCGGGCAGGGCCCGGGGGAGGGAGAAGCTGCGGTCTCCGCCGCGGGGAGGGAGGGGTGCGCCGAGGTGGTTAAGGATTGCAAATCTGTTTGGGTCTCCTCACGAAACCTGAGTTGTTTAGATTTTGTTAAATGTATACATTTACCAATGCCTGGATAAGTGATGTAATGACATTTGTCGAGTTAAGATCTGCCACTTGGATACCCCTCGCTGCCTTTCCATCACTACTGCTCCAGCATCTCTCTCTCTCTCTCTCTCTCTCTCTCTCACACACACACACACACACACACACCCTCCTCCCTGTGAACGTGCCGTGGAGCCCGCCCCCTCGGAAGGGAGCGCCTGGGCTTCTCGTTCTCGCCAGTACCTGTCGTCTCGGACTGCGCACTTCACTTCTTCGCTACGTGGCACTTTCCAACAGCTCCCTTCGCCTTCTGAGCCAAGACTCCCGCTTGCTTCAAATTTCAGACTCCACCGTCAACTACGCCCACCATCCACCCACCCATCCTGGAACCCACCCCACCTTGTGACCCAGGACCCCCAGCTCCTGCTGCCACACAACCAAGGAGAGCCGAGATGCGCGTGGGAAGTACCGCGGGGGAGTCCTTAACTTTTGCAGGAAATCCGGTTCCCTTTGAGGATCGGATTCAAACCAGGGGCCTCTGCCATGAAAACGCGTGTGCAGATAATCCCAGGAGATTCCTGGACGCTGGAGCCCACCCTTGACTCCTGGAGGGTTGGGGTGGGGGCTTCTACTGTCCCCTCAGCGCCTGTATAGAACATTCACACTTCGTTTTGTTAAACATATAATTTTTTTTTATTTTGAGCGTGACACTTCTCCACTAGATAGCAAGGAAAAGTGATAGATAACAATTACACATTACACAAAAGTACTGTACCATTGCCTTTATCTTGAAGGTTTCGGAAGCCTCTACAGTTAATAAGTTAAATAAAGGGCTTGAGTACATAAATATTTGTCTAGGAACCCTACCGTATCTACAACACAGTAAGAATCTACAGGAGGACAAACTTTTACCATACCACGCTGAGTGCAATTGCGTTATAACATTTCAAATATACAAAGCTCTGTTCTTTTTTTTTTTTTTTTAATAACAATGGTATGTACAGAATCAATAATCACAGTTTGGTGACTTCAACAGTCCATATTCTAGCAGAGTATTTCCCTTTGGTTTGATATAAAAACCTTGGTTGGTGTATGATAAAGAAGAACAAGAACAAGACGCCCCTTTGCTTTAAGTGCACTGTTAGCTATCTTACAGGCTCGCGTTCGCTTCCCGGGCCCTGGCTTCACGCTGGGGCCCACGCTGGGGAGATCAACTTCGAGCGCCAAAATGCTATTAAAGAAAAAAAAAAAAAGCTAAGTGGGGTGTCAGGAGGAAGAAAGGTTGGGTTTTTCAAATTTTTTACTTCAATATCAGGCGTCTAGGGGAAAAAAACCTCCCCGATATTTTCAGGAAAGTAAGTACGGGAGAGAGTGGACGTTGGAGTTGGAGCCAGGTTGGCAGTGGCAAGGGAAGGGGCAGGGGCAGGGGCAGGTGGGCAGCCAGCCGAGGAGGTGCCACGTCCCGGAGCGCCGAGGGCTGCCTTGCCCACGTCCAGACTGCTGCGAAGGCGGCTGTGCTCTCTCAGTGCCGTCTCGGGAGTGTGCTGGTCCTCTGTTTCCATTTGGTCTTGAGTGGTGCTGAGTGAGGTGACCTTTAGGGGCGCGCGCAGGGCGCAGGGGTGGAGGGCAGCCTTTAGCACACCTCCTTGCCCGTGCTGGTGCCCGGCAGGATGTTGAGCTGCGTAAGCTGCGCCGCGTGCTCCTTGGCCTTGAGCCTCAGCGCGGCTATGCTAGAGGCGCGTCTGTCTGCAGCCGCCGTGGCCGGGTCGGCCAGAGCGCCAGATGCCACTGCGCCCTCCACGGCGGGTGTGGGCTGTCTCAGGAGCGCGGCCGCGGTCGACGCGCTGGTCAGAGGGGCCATGGTGGAAAAGAGCCTGCGGGGAGAGCAAACAGTGCGGTCATGGCCTAGGGAGCTGTGCGCGGCGCCTGGGGCAGCGTCTCAGCTGCTTGTCGCTGTGGCAGCCGAGGGGCGCGGTACCCACGAGACCCGAGTGGGCCGCGGCGGGGGAGTGGGCAGGGGACACGGGCAGAGGCTGGAGCCAGCAGAGAGGGCTTTCCCAGGGCAGGGAACCGACGGGGTGGGGTGGGGCGGGGCGGAGAAGACCGAGTCCAGATATTCCCCGAGGGGCCAGGCCGGGGTCCACAGGCGGGCGTGCAGACCCCAAGCCCACGGCCCAGTGCGTGGATTCGGTGGTTTCGCTTAAGCGGACAGTGTATTCCAAGGCCAGGGGCTGCAATGACACTACCTTCCAGGAGAGAATGCGGAGGGAGGAAAGGAGAGCAAAAGGAGAAGGGAAGGTGGACGGTGGGAGTGGGGAGAAAAAAAAGACAGAGAAGGTGGGATTCCAGCTGCCCAGACCCACGCGGCAGGCTCTGAGGTCTCCCTCGGGCTCCTCGGCCCGGGACTTTCTGCACCCTGGAGAAACGGGCCTAGCCCACCAGCCTCTCGGGCCACCCGCGCCACTGCGGCCGCCCTTCTGCGTGGGGCTCAGCGACCCGCGTCCAGCAGGTGCCCGCGGGGTGGAGTTGAAGGGCGACCGCCTGTTGATTTCCGCTCGATGGGCGGGTGTCCCCTGCCAGCAGCCCCACGTCCCGGCGCGGCGACACTCTCCCCCACCCCCACCCCCCCGTTTTCCCTGCGCCCCTGTGGCCTCTGGCCTCAGGGAGCCCCCGACCCACAACACCGGCTCGCGGTGCAAGGCGATGCCCAAGCCTGGGACCTGTGCCAGTGCCAGCGCCACCGCCTCCCCGCAGCCCCAGGATTACTCCGCGTGACGCTTCTGCCCCATGCTCACAGCACTGGGACCTGTAGCTGTGGCCGGAGCCGCCTGGGGCCACCGGACGCCACCTCCACGCCCACCGCCTTGGAGTCCCCGCGGGCTTTCCGGACCGCCTCCCTGAGGGCTCTGGCTCCAGGCCTGCGGGGCCAATTCCAGGGTTAGAATTGATTTCCAGGGTTAGAAATGAGCCCACCTGGGCTCACGGAGCGCCACCTCCTTCTCCCAAGCCCACTGCTCACTCCTCACACCACCCCACCCCAGATCCTCTTCCAGCCTCTCCGAATCTCGCAACTCGGTCCTCCAGCCACGGTTCGCCTGGGTTTACAAGTCACTTGCCAGAGGGAAAAAGTGGAGGGAGGTGAGACACATAACTTTAAAATTTTTATCAGAAAGAAATGATAAAGTGTGACCCGGAGGTGGCGTGACATGCCCTGGTTCCATTAGGTAAACTGAGTCACTAACTGCTTCAGTGCACTCGCTGTTTATTTTATTGGTTTGTTACAAGAAACTAAATTTACTCCGAGTCTTAATTTTCTGTAAGATTATTTTTGTTAAGCAGCTGCGCAGTTGGATGAATCTATTATTTCTTTGTTCTCCCAAAGAGTGATCACTGAAGCTGCATCCAGTTTGATTTTCACTGCGCTCTCTAACACAATACATCCCTCCTTTGTTTCTTTGTCTGTGTGATTATACAGACTTTTTATTTCCTCATTCGATGTTCACTTAAAGAAAAGGAGTTATACGATGAACTGTTTCTTTTATTTCGTTGTCTTGTACTGCCGTGTAGATCGGGCCTTGCACATATCGGGGTGTCGTTGGCAGCAGGTCACTTGAGTGACAAGGAAGGTGGAGTCTGGGGCAGAAGAAAGAATTCTGTGCACCCAGAGGGCCTGGTGGCTCCAGGGCTTCCATGGGGATCAGGGCTGTGTAGGACTGCCAGGTTTGGGGGCATGAGAAAGAACTTTTGCAAAACTTGAAAAGTAATTCCTGCTCTCTAGCCTACACCTGTACGTATTTGCTCGCATAACTACCTATGGTAGGAGTGGTTATGGCCTTCACATGGTACTTTTACAGCTTTCATTCCTGGTTGTCACGGTTGTCGTTACTGCCACTGCCTTCCCCTTTTCCGTTCAGTGTTCAGTTCCAAATCAATCCCTTCAAGACCCACTTTTTTTTTTTTTTTTTGGAGGCGCAATTATAGAGTATTTTCTTTGGCTACAGTCTCTGAGGTTGGGCCAAAGAAAAAGATGTGTGTAGCCCCGTTTGACTTCTGCCTCCTCCCTGCCCCCAGCCTCTGTGTGTGTGAGAGACAGCAGACAGACAGACAGACAGACAGACTTCCGAAGCCGCGCGTTACCTTCCGAACGCGGGGCTGATGAAAGCCGGGTGTCGGAACACTGCAGCTCCGAGGAAAGTGCTCAGGCCCAGCGGCGCTCCGCTGGGCGGCAGGCTTGCCGAGCCCGGAGGCGGAGGTAGGCTCGGGAAGGCGGCGGCGGCGGCGGCAGCGGCGGCAGTCCAGGCAGAGTCGAGCGCCGGGTGGTGCGGAGGGAAGGGGCTGGCGTCCAGGTAGGGACTGAGCGGGTGGGTGGCAGAGAGCGGCCCGGGGAAGGGCAGCCCCGGGGGGTGGGTCTGCGCGCCCGCCTTCTCCCGCTTGCGCCACTTCGCCCGACGGTTCTGGAACCAGACCTGCAAGGCAGAGAGAGCCCAGGGTCGGCGCGGCTCGACCCGGTGGGCACACCGAGCCTGTACCCGCCCCTTCCCTCGGTGGGCTGCGGGGGCCCCTTCCTTTCTACCGCGGCCCGCGCCCATCTGCCCCTTTTAGGCCTCAGGTTGTTTTCGGACACTTCTGGGGCCAAATGAGCAGTGAATAGGAGCCACAACTTCAAGCCAGCAGGAAACGCAGAACAAGCAAACCCTTTCTGCCGGCATTCCAACTGGGCCAGCTTTCCAAGTTTAAGGAAAGTGGTTCAGTGTGTTTAGAGTTGGGGAAACCAAAGTTTAAATGTCTGTGCTGACACTTGCTTCCTAGGATCTTTAGGCAGGTCACTTAAACCTCTCTGAACCTCAGTTTTTGAATCTGTAAAATGGGGATAATAAAACTTCACTCATAAGGCTGTTATGAGGACTGGGTAAAATAAACCAAGCCAAAGCATCCATTCAGTGGTGACTCCAGGGAATGGGGCAGCCACCAAGAGATGACGGACATGCTGGTTTTACTGCATATCAGCTATTTTCACCTATTTCAGATTTACTCAAGCGCTGGCAAAATTCTTGCTCTGTATGGAAGAGGGAAGTGGAGACACAGTTCATTTATTCTTTCCAGAAATATTTACTGAACACCTAACAGCACTATGCTGAGTTCTGGGGTTCAGGGAGGGAAGAGAGGGAGGGAAGAAATGCTTGCGTTAATTAGCAAGCATACGTTTCAGGGGGTCAGTCCTCTTTGAAATGAAATTGGGGTACACAGCCTGCTCTTGGCAGGGCCCCCCCGCAGGACCCAGTTCTATGCAGGAAGGCATGACTACATGGATGAAGTAGGCGGCAGTACCTGGGCGCATAGAAATCAGAGGGCAGGTATAGACTTTTCACATCTTCAGCGCTAACAAGTCTTTTATTTCCTTTTGGAGATGTGGTTTAAATCCATTATTTAAATAAGATAGTTCTAGGCTTGGAGGAGGTTTTCAGCCTGAGGTATTTTCCTAATTGCTAGTAGAAGGCAGTTTTAATAGAGACCTTTACCTGAAACATGGCAGCTACCATCATCTAAAAATAAACCCCAGGAGCACGAAATTACTTTTATGTGACCTGCTCATCACACCCACAGCTGAGAAGATATGCTCCTTCTCCCCTGAAGGCATTAATATTTTTAGGGCTGGATTTATAACTGCACGCAAGTCTGAAAATTAAGAATGAACTCCAGGACTATACAAAGTTATATTCAAATATAACGTAAATTATCCCAGAGGAATATATTTTAAAATGTGGACGATATCTATATATTTCAAATCTACACACTGGGGCTTGTTGTTACCAGCACTAGCATCTAAGCTTGGTTTGACTTCTACACAGCCCCCCAGGGCAAGAAAAATCAAGACTCCAAATCAGTCGATTACTTCCAATTCTGCCAAAAGGGGGCCCATCCACACCATTCCACAGCCTTCAAATAATCTATTTGTGAATTTCAAAAACACTTCAGTGTGGAAACCCAGAGGCTTGAAAAAGTAAGACTGTAGATGGGACCGGGCTGGGTGGGCAGCTTTTGTGTATCCAAATCTGTCTAGACGAGAATATCCGCCACCCCTTGATTGCAGTGAAAGAAGGGGACTGGGGGCAGTGGACTCAGAATGTCCTCAAAGGACGTGGAAACCTTTTTACAGACAGACCGTCTCTCCCGGCTCAATTGCAATTATCAAGATGTCCCCCTGCAATTCCTCATTATTGAATTAATACCTCTGAGGCCCCCCAAAGGTAAACAAAAGGACTCTAATAATTCATATTCACTTAATTACATCTTCTCCAGTGAATAGGGGGAGAGGAGAAAGGGAGGGGGCGCTCTCTTTCTTTTTAAAAGTTATTTAACTTTCCCACGACTCGTTCCCCTGAGCTGAAAATACGGAGTTGCTGTCACATCTCTGTTTGACAATGGAGAAATGTGTCAACAGAAAGGAGGGGACAGGCCTCATCATTAGCCCTCTAATGCAAGAAGCTGTTGTGTATTAAATGAGCCATATGGAATTTATTGTGCTTTATCAGCGCTTGATTTTGACTGTAAAGTGATTCACTCAGCTCCTAACCAGGGGACATCTGTTTTCTGTTGGCCATCGGGGCTGCTCAGTGTTGATCGTCTCTTTGGTTATGAGGCCTGGGTTCGGAAATGCACTCTGGTATGGGGCTGCAAACACCTTTAATAGCATTGCACTCACTCCCTATTAGATCAATGTGGGCTCATTGCTATAAAAAATGGGAAATCAAATAGCATTAGCCAGCTCCTTGTGCGGGGTGGAGGGGAAATCAAACAGCATTTTGCCTTCAAATGGCCCTGTTTGTTCTAGCACTAAGTGGGCTTTTATGAAGCCCGATTGGAGACTTAATCGCAGCCAAATACCTGCTTGGAGCTGAGCGGATTTGTCTAACAACCAAATCCATGCTCCATCCCATTATTTCAATCAGGAGAAGTAGGTTGGTGGATTGTTTCCTACAGGGTCTTTGGGGCTAGGGCTCCTCAACTGCAGTCTCAGGGACTCTAAAGCCCTTGTTCTGATCCTGGACTCCTTCCTCGGGCTCCCAAACCCAGAAACCTCCCCCTTCCACCTCCCAGGTCTTAAGTTTTAAACATTTTTGTGTGCGTGAGAGTGCTTGGGTCTACTTTTCTGATTCTGCTTCTCTTGGTTTTATGAAGAGGATGTCAACCCTTCCACCCAGCAACCCATCTCTCTCTCCCACCGGCCCCCAGCCCTCCTCCCTCCCTCTTCCCTCTCTGTTGTGCTTCTCACCTGGACTCGGGCCTCAGTCAGATCCAGCCTCATGGCCAGTTCCTCCCTATAAGAAAGCAACACACAGACAGGAGGTCACTGCAGGCCCCAGCAATGCCCTCAGCCATCCCCTCCTCTGTGGCAGGCCTACTCCACTAGAGTCTCCCTGGCTGCCTACCCCCCACCCCCAAACATATGGGTATCGCTATTCCATCACCCCTGGAGTGCCTACTATTTGACTGAAAATGCAAAAACATGAAGCACGTTGCCAGATATAGGATATTATCTATAAAACCATGCTATATTCATGTGTGACAAGGGTGGCTTCTTGAGTCTCTAAGTCTACAAACCTGGGTACACAGGTTCTCTGTCGCTCTCTTAAGCCACAGTTAGAACACACACACACACACACACACACACACGCACACACACACTGCTTATATCCTGTTTTGTCCTAATATTAAGTGGGACAGGAACTCAGCACTCAACTAAGAAAATATTTTTCTGTCCTCTTGGTTTCATTCTGCCTTTTTTTTTTTTTTTTAAAAAAAATTCTCTTCCCTCCTCCCATTTTCTCTTTCCAGCTCTCTGCCTTTCCATCCATCTCTCTCTCCCCCCACCTTCCTCCCTCCGTCATCCCCTTGGGTCACACTCCCCTTTACTCTCTGCAGATATGTTAAGCTTGTTAAAAGTTCAGTGGGGTAATTTTTCGATTAAACAAAATTCCGCGCAACTCCTGACTCCAGTGCCCACTACAAACCCTGCCCATCTCAGGGGAAGTCAATTTAGCTGAAATCCTACCCCGTCATTGCAGTTATTACTGCGACAATTAAGGCAAATAGGAAACCATTAAGATGCTGTAAAACGGCTTACGACCTGTTTACCGAAAATATGAGCGCGCCGAGAATAATTGGCCCTCCGCTCGCTAATATGAAAGAGCGGGGGCTGCCGAAGCTGGGGACTCGGGGATGCCCTGCCGGTAGCCCCCAGTCCACACCTAAAACTTCAGCACCAGAGGGAAACCGTCTCCATAAGTGCCCTCCGTTGCCCCCTGCTACAGTGAGCACCAGCAAATCTAAAGCGGCACTCCAGGCTGGCTCTGGGGCCGGAGCCAAGGGGCTCAAACCCCTGGGTTGGAAAGAGGTGGGGGTGGGGCAGAGGAGCTGCCCCTCCTCAGGCACTTCGGTCCTCCCCGCTCCCAAGCCCGCCAGAAGCTAAAAAAGGGCGGACCTGGATGCCAACTGGCACCAGCTCAGTTTCTTCTTTGGAAATACACACGTATATTAAACGCAAATGCTGGTCGGCCAATTCACTATTTGATAGCACACGTCGGTTTTAAAATGTATTTCCTTTTTCAAAGATAAGGAAAGGGCTGGGTGACACAGGTGAAGACCAAGCGTAGCCCAAGGGATGACCAGGTTTGAGTGCCTTTGCCCGGCATTAAATCCGCTCTTTTCTGTTTCTGGTTAGGAGAGAGTTAGGCAATTGCCAGGCCAACTACATTTTGGAGTTAGCTCAGCCTCCCGAGCCCTAAGCAGCGATTTCTCCTCTGGTTCAAAGGGGCGGGCAGCATTCCCCTTCTAAAATGCACATTGAAAAGCTGCGCACGTCTCCTTCGAAGGAGCTGCCCGCGCTTGACAAGCCCTGCGCCAGACAGGCCAGGCAGTCATCGATCCCTTTCTCCCCCTCACTGGGGAACATTTGCCCTAACCCTGGCTCCTCGCCTGAGCTGAGAACTTGGCCTTGGGGTGGGAGAGAAGGACCCCTAGCCGGGCCGGCGCCCCAGGTGGTCGGCTGAATAAGCTGCGGCCCAGGACCCAGTCATCCCACACACCCGTGTTTCTCAGAAAAACTCGGGCAAGTGGGAGGTGGAGCGTGGCCAGGCCGAACACCCGGCTTGGACACTGGTCCAAAGAGAAAATTCCCCCAACTGCTTCGTCTACTGCCTGCCAGGCTTTCAGCAATCACTGTCCACCCGGTAAACCCGTTTACATTAAACGCACGGTGGGTTCAATGTATGTGTCGGGAGAGGACAGAGAGTAAAAGAGGAGATTCTGGCTGGGGCCCCTCAGGTGTTCAGACACCAAACACTGCGCAGTTCCGACTTCTTTGGTTATTTCAGGAGTCTTGAAACGACAGAACTCAGATCTTTTTAAAGGCCTTCTCCACTGGCACGGGCTCCAGCTTCACTGCAAACTGCGTAACTGATACCCACCAGGCTCCTGGGGCACTAGGAGGGGGTGCTGAGCGCACAGCACAGCAACCAAAAATAGCCCCTGCTTTGCTATGGCCGCACGACCTCGGACAGCGCTTCCCGAGCCTCGCAGGGGACCTGGCCGGGCCGCAGCTCCCGAGGCTGTGTCTGTGTGCGCAGCTGTGCGCGCGTCTCCAAGGTGGTGCGTTCCTGCGCTCTTTCGAGAGGTTCTTTTCCTCTCTCTAACTAAAACTTGTAATTTGAAAACATTCAACTGCAACGACGTTGGAAAGGAGAGAAACCATTCCAGCCTAAACCTAAAGCCCGAAGCGGGGGTAGGGGGAGTGGGTGGTTTGGGTGAGCAAGGGTGGGTGTGTTGTGAGGGCCCTCCTTTGCATAGTCCAGGAGCCAAGTGCCCGCCCCAAGGCCGGGCCCCTGCCCGCCGTCTCTCCCTGGGGCCCTTGTGCGCCCTCCACCGCTGCGGCCGCGACCACCACCCTATGCGCATACCTGGTGAAGACGTCCGGGTAGTGCGTCTTCTGGAAGGCCCGCTCCAGTTCCTCCAGCTGGTAGCTGGTGAACGTGGTGCGGTAGCGCCTCTGTTTGCGTTTCAGCAGCCCCTCCTCCGAGTCGCTGCCCGCAGACAGGCACACGCTGTCCTCGCCGTCCTTGCCCTCAGCGTCTTCCGGGTGCAGCAGCAGCTCTTCCTTGGGTGACAGCTCCCCGCCCTCGGTGGCCACTGCAGCGGCAGCTGCTGCGGCCACGGCGCCAGTGGTGGCCACAGCGCAGCGCCGGGGCTCCTTGAGCAGCGCGTGGGCGTCGTCCTCCAGCAGCTCCTCCTCGTCGTCCTCCAGCAGCTCTTCTTCCTCGTCCTCATCCTCTTCGTCCTCCAGCAGCTCTTCCTCGTCGTCCTCGGGGCCGGTGCCGCCACCCGCAGCCGGGGCGCTGCCCGGGCCACCGGCCGCGCCAAGACGCTCCTCCGGGTGTGTGACGCCCCCCGGGCCGCCCAGCTCGTCCAGCGCGGGCGGCGGCGGCACGAAGGGCGCCCCGTTCTCGCGGTACGACTTGCTGCGGCTGATGCTCACCTGCGGCGCCTGGCTGATCTTGAGCGTGTCCCAGGCTGCGGCGGCCGCGGCTGCAGCAGCCGCTGCGGCCCCTGCGCCGTCCGGCCGTTCCCCGGGCCGCGCGGTTGGCGGTGGCGGCGGAGGGGCCTCCCCTCGTGGACCCGCCGTGGCCGTGGCGGCCGCCGCCGCCGCTGCCGCCGCCGCCGCCGCCGCCGCTGCCGCACCCTGGAGGAGGCGGCCCCCGCCGGGGCCGTACAGGCGCCGCAGCTTGGGCGGCAGGTGCAGCTCGGCCTCGAACGGGGCGCCACTGCTCTTGGGGGAGCCTGCGGGCAAGGGAGAGCGATCAGCCAGGCAGGCCGGCCGGCCAGGGAGTCCCCTCCAGGGCCGCTGCCCGGGGCTGCCCACAGTCGCTCCCACGGTGCCTAGGCCTAGGTTTGCGGGATCCGCGCACCACCAGACTTCGACGCCTTGGCGTCTTTCTCCATGTTTATTGCTCTTTCTTTTTCTTTCTTTCTCTCCCGTTCTCTGGCTTCCTTATTTTTCCCCTTCCCTCTCCCTTTTTTCCTTTCCCTCTCTCACTCTCTCCCTTTTTTTCCTATCTTCCTTCCCTTACCTATTCCTTTTGCCCCTCCCTTCCTTCCTTGTAATTTTTCTCTCCTCTTTTTGTTTTCTTTCTCCCCGTCCCTTTTCCTGATCTCTTTCTCCTCTCCCCTTTTCTTTCTCTTTTCGCAGGCTTCATCTCCCCCCTCTCCTTTCTTCTTTACTCCTTTCTCTTTCTTTCCCCTTTCCTACCTCTCTTGCTTTTATTTCCCTTTCCATTTTGGGGCAGAGGAAAATCAGAAAACATTCTACAACTTAAAAAAAAATCACCACTATCCTGAAAACTTTGCGCAGGACCTCTGCCCGCTGCTCCACCATGAGGGCAAGGGCTGGCAAGAGGGGTGCAGCCCTGAGGGCCACTGCTGCGGGAGGGGATGCGGCCCTGTGGCCCCAAGCGCAGGCTGCACCCCAATAGCCCACAGCAGGAGAGGGTGGGGGGGTCTTCTTGCACGAAAAGGCAAAGAAAAATCATCCTGACAAGAATGTTCTGGGAAAGGCCTGGGGCAGGGAGGGAGTAGGAGTGCAGGAGGCACAGGCTGCTCCTTCCTTTTGAGGAAGCGCCTGGCATAGGTGCCACTGCAGGCTAAAAACAGAAAAGAAAAAACTCAATTTTATTTAAACGCCCCCTTCTCAACCGTCTGCTCCTGCTGTCCAAATGGCGCTGTGGCTGGACCGCTGGTTTGCGGATTTTAAAAGAAACCAACAGCTCTTTGCTTTCCCTGCGACACCTCTGCAGCAAGCTCAAGGCGAAACTTGAGGGTAACAGTTTCGGGGCAAAAGGACAGTTATTCTGGAAATTGTAATTTCAGAAAACATAAAATCTTTTAAACAGCTCGACTCTATTTTTAAAAATAAAATAGCAGAGAAAATATTAGCACCCAGAAGTCACACATTTCATACATTTTAAATACATTAAGGAGAATTTGGAGAATCCCAGGAAGATGTTTTCTGCAAAGCTTGGGCTTAAAAGGTCACAAGTAATCTACAATTTAAAAATAAAACCGAATCACCGCATATACAGAAATCTTCCAAAGAGGAAAGGCCAAGGCTCACTCAGCCTGGAGACCCCGATTCACCAGTTTTTGGGCTTCTTGTCTTCATCAAGTTGTTGCTAATAGGGTCCAGCGGCCATCTACTGTTTCTGACCTGTCGCCCCTCTTCAGAGCACACCCAAGGACACCAAAAGGGGCATTTAAATGACCTAACGATCAACACCGAAAACCTAAAGGCTCCCGAAGCGAAAACGGGCCTTTTTCTGGAAGCGGGGAGGGAGGGAGGGAGAGAGGGAGAGACAGCCCCTGGCGAGATGTTTAATGCTCTTTGAGGCAGCAGGCCTCAGAGTTCTGCCCTCTCCTTCCTTCCTCTCCAAATTGACAATCCCAGGCCCCGGGCCCCCGAAAATCAAACATCCAAATCAGCCCCTAACGCCCTTAGTAAGTGCCTGACGGGCGCATCCTTACCTTGCACGGCCTTTTCCTGGTCGGCGCGGCTGGTCAGCGGAGCAGGCAAGCTCTGCGCGGCTCCCAGCAACCGCATTTTGCACGGGCTCCTCCGGCCCAGGATGCTGTCGATGCAGTAGGAGGAGAGCAAAGTTGGAGATTTACTTTTGCACTCGGGCCTCTCGGAGCAGCCCTCCTCCTGGTACTGATTGCTCATGGCTGGGGCTTTTTCCCAGGGCGCAGAGAGCGGATCGCGGGCTGCCTCTCCCGGAGGGTGGGATGGATGGCTGTGTGTTTGGAGTGGGGTTAGATAGCTGGTTATAACGGATATTATTGCGATCTTTGTGTCTCTCTGGTAGCCGGCTGCCGGCTCCCGCCCTGCCCGCGGCCCGAGCTCGCCCTCTCCGCGCTCAGGACAAGCGGTAACAAGTGTAGTGAGCAGCGGGCGCTGAGCTCTGGAGTCTCTCTCCTCCACGTGCTGAGAGGCGCTCTCTGATTGGCTCTCGCCAGAGGCCGGGCTGCGTCGGGCTGTGGGCGCGGCACAAAGCCTGGACTGGATTCCAGAGGGGCAGGCGGGGGTGGGGGCAGCGGGCACGCACCAGAGCCAATTTTCCTTTGCTTTCTTTCTTTCTTTTTTTAAACTAACGACTTTCTAAGTCCGCCATCCTCTTCCTGCAGCTCCTCCTTTGACCCTTTAGTGTTGGCCGAAGTTCTAGCTCATTGGGATGCCAGGACTGTGGGTGCCATCTGGGCGGCGTGCGCCCCTTCCACCAACCCGAGGACCTCGCTCCCTGGAAGGGAGGCCTCGAGGCTCCTGTTCAGACTTGGCATTTTTCAAAGCCAATATTGGGCTCCCAGGACACCACCTTGACCTCACTGGCGCTCAATTGCTGTCGTTTCTATGCCGGACAGGCGTCGAAGGGCCAGGGTGACCGCCCGAAGCAAACATCTGCCACCTGGGAGTTCGGTTTTCTCTTGTGGCCCAAGGCATCGCGCTGTCTTTCTTCACTCTGAGCCCGACTGTGGCTCTCTTGTTTGTAGCGTCCCCCAATCGCTCTCGCCACCATTTTAAACTCCGAAATGGGAAAAAGCCCCCTTCCAGACAAAGCTCTGCCATAGGCGCGCGGCCTTCCCTAGAGCATCTACTGGGTGGAAAGGGACTGGAGAGTATCACCAGCGAGGAGGGGCGACTGGGGACCTCCTCTTTCTCCCCGGACTCTCTTCCTCCTCCCCCCCCCCCAAAATTCACATCTGTTAGGCCGTCACCCTGAGGCTGTTCACCTTCGATTCGCACCTAGGGAGCAGAACCCTCGGGGATCCCTGAGCTCTCCAGGGTGGAAGGAACGCAAATTCAGCTGCAGCCAAATCTAAGCGTCTAAAATTCTGAATTCTCATGACTTGGCTCCCTAGAGCAAAGGTGAGCGCGAACCTTAGGAACAGCGCCTTTCTTCCCATACAGCTTTCTGCGCCGAGAACCAAAACCCAACTCCGACTGAAGTTGGGTCGATCCTGGGCCAGGGGCCAGCACAGACGCCTTCCCTGCCTGGGTGCAGGTTCCTAGGGATTTCCGGGGGCCCCGACGCTGGCAGAGTTGGGGCGAGGGTGGTGCGTGAGAGAGGGGCCAGGGAGGGGGAATCCACGCCGGGTTTTCCTCTCTCAACCCGCTTCAGTGTGTCAAAGAGAAAAGCGTTTTACAAAGGATTATACTTGAATCACTTACAGTCAGTATTTAAAAATACAAGGATGCATAACTGAGATTTTTTTCAGCCACAAACATCTGCATAACTCTTGGATGCTAGTGGGTGGGTAGCAGACAGATCGGGCTGGCCTGGCAGGAACCATCAAGACAAAACTTGGGCGGGGGGGGGGGGCGGCGGGGGGCGGGGAATGAAAGGTTGGGAACAG
>CAUYLG010007267.1:0-47525 GCA_963573385.1 Cacajao melanocephalus
TTTTTTTTTTTACCCTTGCGGTTGTTTGTGGGGGTGGGCTTTTTTGGGCCTATTTTTCCCCCGCGTGTTTAAAATTTTTAAAAACACACAAAAAAAAAAAAAAAAAAAAAAAAAAAAAAAAAAAAAAAAAAAAAAAAAAAAAGACTCCGGCCGGGTGCGATGGCTCACACCTCTAATCGCAGCACTTTGGGAGGCCGAGGCGGTTGGATCACGAGGTCAGAAGTTCAAGACCAGCCAGGCCAACATAGTGAAATCCTGTTTCTACTGAAAATATAAAAATTAACTGGGCATGGTGGTGCGTGCCTATAGTCCCAGCTACTTGGGAGACTGAGGCAGAAAAAAAGCTTGAACCCAGGAGACAGAGGTTGCCGTCAGCCAAGATCGCACCACTGCACTCCAGCCTGGGCAACAGAGCGAAAGGCCATCTCAAAAAAAAAAAAAAAAAAAGACAGAGACTCCTAGACTCCTTTTCTGGATATTCCAATCCCATAGATCCAATGTCAGCTAAAATCCTTTATTTCCAGTTTGCCTCAGGGAACTCCCGTCCTGCCTAGGCAAGTTTGAGGAACATGGATCTATTCCCACATCCTGGGACGTGCCCCACTGCCAGTCCTTCAGCACCACTTCAGAAAATGGCTCCCAGCTTGTTGCCCTTGTAATTCAGGGCTGGCAACCAGGTCTCCATCTCCACCCCTGTCGGAGTCTCTGCTCTGGGAACCTCCTCATACCTAGAGAACTACTGGCTTTTACCAGTCCTCCACCAAAGGACTAAAGACCTGCCTGGAGACCCAGCTGGGTGGCTGAGCAGCTGCCATGGAGAGACAGGCTTCCCTGAGAGTTCCTGCTCATCTATGCAGGATTGCCAGACATAGTATATAAAGGTCAACTGTTTGCCTGGACTGACTTAATTTCTAGGTGTAATGTCTCAGGTCTCTAAGTCCCCAATATCTCATTTTGACCCTTTAAAACAATAATTTAAATATGTTGTAGATGATCTTGCCAGTCAACATTAGAAACCTAATTTGCTCAACTTCTTTCTGTTCAGTCAGGAGAAGAAAAATATTTTTCTGCCTTTTTAGTTTCCACCTTGAAATCTCACAGTGAGTAAACCCAATTATTATCTGCAGATATTAGGCCAATGCAGTGGCTTACACCTGTAGTCCCAGCATTTTGGGAGGCTGAGGTGGGTGGATTGCTTGAGCTCAGGAGTTAAAGACCAGCCTGGGCAACATAGTGAGACCTCATTTCTACAAAAAATAAAAAAATTAGCTGGGCATGTGGCTTGAGCGTACAGTCTCAACTACTCAAGAGGCTGAGGTGGGAAGATCACTTGAGCAGCAGCAGTTGAGGCTGCAGTGAGCCATGTTAGTGCCATTGTATTCCAGCCTGGTTAACAGAGTAAGACCCCATCTCAAAAAAAAAAAAAAAAAAATCTGAAGCTATTACAACAAGAATATCATTTCACTGTTATGATAAGTATTATCACTTTCACTGATTCTATATTACCATATTATCAGTGGAGGAGTCTCTAAAATTTTTATCAACTATAAGCCAGGGCCCAAAGTAATGAGAAATATATGTAATAAACCAGAAATATATGTAATAAATCACGGGTAAGTTTGCCCCCAAGGGAACATTCGGCAATGCCTGAATAGGGTTGGGTGAGTGCTAGATATCTAGTGGGTAGAGGCCAGAGATGCTACTAAATATTCTACACTGCTACGGGACAACCCCCTACAACAAAGAGTTATCTGGACCATAACATCAACAGTGCTGAGGTTGGGAAACCCTGTAATGAACTATGTGTCACTATCAATCATAGTTCATGATTCATTATACTTGTGTTTAACTCTTTAAAATCAAAAGTCTTCATAAAAGAAATGAAAAAGCTGATTTATACTTTAATTTTAAAAAAGGATAATAAGGTTAAAAGGGTAATGAGGTTATATTAGACATAACAGGGATTAGAAAGCATTTGATCAAAAGTAGAGAACTGCAGTAGACAGATGTATAGGAGCTATCTATAATCAACTCAAGTGAAACCACAGAGGGCTGTGGGTCTCACAGAAATTGCATGGGAAGAGAGCACGGGAAATAACACTCTTCTATATATCATAGATTCCTAGGTGCAGTCACTAGCCTAGTAAGGCAAGATGCCTGTAAATCAGACAGAAAAGACTTTCCTTCTTCAGTAGCTGGGGTGCTGAGAGAGCTCCCAATAAGACTAGGATAAAAATAAGGATGACTATCAGAAGTAATATAGAGAAAATATTACATATTTTCATAAAAAAATCATATTATAGAGTAAATAGAGAAAAGCAAATACTTTATCACCGTTAATTCAAGCTGGTCTCAATGAATGATCATACTTGCAAAACCTCCTTACCTCTCATCCATCTTCTCATCTGTAAAAAGATTAATTACACCTACCTCCTAGGCTTACTGTCAAAGTTAAATAAGATAAAGATGAAACAAGACAAATGCAATGCCTGGCACACAGGAGGCATTCAGCAGAGAGTCGTAGCTACTGGTATTTCCCAACTTTGCTTTCCTCTGGCTGTGACCCAAACCAGGCCCCATTAATGCACATGGAGAATTGTAGTTCTACGTTCACATTTAGAGAACTCTCAAGAGGGCAGAATGGGGCTCTCCATGGCATGCTAAAGTCAATACATGACTGTACGGCAAGGTCCCTCCTCTCAAAATATTTAAAAGAAGGATCTGATAGGTAAACATATACTGGCTTAAATGTGCAAAAAACATTACCGATTCTCCCTCATTCGGTAAAGGGCCAGAGAGTTTCACTTTAAAAAAAAGATATAGATCAGATCCTCTTTCTTCCCATTACTGTCTAAGGTGTTTCAGGAAAGAACACTGAAAACTGATACAGAGCCCAGATGTAAAAAGGCCATCACATAGCTCACAGTTAATTATAAGTAATTTTAATGAAACAATTTGTTCCCTCAGGTTTCCATGTTCTTCCCAGAGGTGTAATGCAATACACCCAAGACACACACACTTATAAATTTGTAATAAATGCAGCCCTCCAGCTTGCCTAGACCACAGTTCTTGGCTGCTGCTTAGCGACAGGTGTCACCTTCGCGGTTGCCAGTGAGCCCAGAGGGTGTAATTTCACTTCTACACGAAGAAGCTTAATCGATAGAACCAGAACCACCCAGTAGGAACAACTGCACCATTCCTGACGCACGGAGCTTGTTTCCACAGAGAACAAAATTCACCTCACTTGGGCTTTGTGTAAATATAGAGTAGTGTGATGGGTTCTACAAATTGGGTGAAGGTGGTTCCCGAGGGTGCCAGACCCCTAGTCCTCTTCGGTCTCCCTCACGCGATAGATCTGGTCTGAGTCTGGGCGGGGCACCGGGAACTCGATGCAGCTACCTGGGGAGGGAGCCC
Organism: Cacajao melanocephalus; assembly: GCA_963573385.1. Lineage (NCBI taxonomy): Eukaryota > Metazoa > Chordata > Mammalia > Primates > Pitheciidae > Cacajao > Cacajao melanocephalus. The sequence goes on from CAUYLG010007267.1 coordinate 3,415, forward strand.
TGGCGGCCCCCCCCTCCCGCTGCAGGACCAGCTTTGGCGACCACTGCGGTTGCCAGCAGCACGAGCTGAGCCAGCCCGGGGAGCCGAGCCGCCCGGGAACGCAAGCGCCCCACCCGCGACTCCCAAGCCCCCCGCCCCCACCTGCACCCCGAGCCGCACCGCCTCCCGCGCGGGAGCTGCCAGCCCGGGCCGCGGCGGCGCGCCCTGCTCACCGTGACACCGTACTTGAGCGCGATGCCCTGCAGCGTGTCGCCCGCGCGGACCCGGTGCTCCACATGGCGCTCGATGACGCCGGCGCCCAGAGGCGCCCGCACGCTGGCCGTGCTGCCGTACGAGCGGGTCTTGGTGCGGGCCAGGCTCAGCGACAGCTCGGCCTCCTCGGACTCGGAGCCGGAGCGCGGGCGCGGCGGCGGGGAGGGGGCCGAGGGCCGCGGCGCGCAGGGGCCGCCTTCCCGCAGGGACTGTGCTGGCGAGGAATCCGCCATGGGTCCTGCCGAGGCCGCCAGGTCGGGGAGCTCGCCAAGGGGGCGGCGCCTTCTCCGCCGCCGCCGCCGCCGCCTCTTCCTCCTCACAGGGGCCGCGGCAGGCCGTTCCGCGGGGGCGGCGGACGGGAAGCCGAGGCGGGGAGCTGCAGGCCGGGCATGGCGGGCGCCTCCTCCTCCGCGTCCTGCCTGCCCCGGGCGCCCGCGGCACACGTACCTGCAACGGGAAGAGCGAAAGCAGCTCCCGCCGCTGCACGCCCGTACCGGGAAGACCTTGCGGTGCGAGGGAGCGGGGGCGCGCTGAAGCCCGCGGCCGTGGGGGCTAAGAGAGGCCCATCTGCAGTCGTCCTAGGCCCCAGGTGGACCCCTGCTTCATGCCGGCAGAGCCCCGACAGAACCCTGCCCTAGCCAAGGAAAACAAAAACAAAAACGAAAAACGTTGCTCTGCCTCCTTTATTGATTCCCCAGCAGGAAGCAGCTTGCTCAGACCTTCAAGCTCTGCCAGTGCCAAGGGTACTTCCCTCCCCCCTACACCAGTGACCTCAAAGTCCACCTCACAGAAAAACTTAAGACCATTAAACACACACAGCTTCTCCAGGTCCATCTCAACAGCTGCAGCATCCAGTTCTTTCAACATTGCAGCACCAGGAGGGCTAGTGCTTCTAAGGCCTGATGGGTGGCCTCAAAATAACCCCCTAGTTGTTCGGATTTCACTCTTTGCACACTAGTGCCAATTTAAGTCCTGGCTGCCTTGAAAGCCTGACCACATACAATTCATTCTCCTGTCTCAGTTGGAATTTACTATCTCCGTTCATCTTCTTTTCATCAGTTTATTCTTTGATACCCTGAAATCGCAACCCCCCCATATTAATATTATAACCACCAAAGACTTCTTATCTGTACTCTCATCTGAACACTGTTTACTCTGAACACCCTTTCAACACACTGTATATACACAGAGTGGGTGCACATTTACTAGAATCTAGTGCCTGGTTTCTGTTGTATTTGGGGCAGCTCTCCAAGAAGAGGTACCTTGTAGGAGGGTCCAGAGCCTGGAGGTTTGGTTCATTGGCTGAAGTTTTGATATGTTGCTGTGTTGGACAGAGGCAAAGCTAACACTGCTCAGGAGACAAAGGATGGGAGAGGAGCAAGCCTCCACATCATCATCCCACTCAAAACTCCTTCAGTGGCCCTCTGGGGACAACAGCATTACTAAAACCCTATATTGGCATTCAAGCTATCATTTCTATTTTTATTATTCATGTTCTGATCTGTATACTCCACGTATTCCTGCCAAACGGAACCTCTGAAACTGGCCTCCTTGTTCCTACTTTCATACCTTGTGTGCTATTCCCTCTAATGGTAACACCACTCTTCCAGTACCCTCTACTACATTTTAAAAATCTTTAAGGTCTGTCTCAAATGATACATCCTCCATGAGATTTTTCCTAATTCTTCCCAATGGTCCCTTTTTGTCACCTGCCCAGCTGTTACTGTTTCTTCTTTGAACTCCAAGAGGTTTGTATTAATATCTCTGGTTTAGTATTTAACTCTGTGTTTTGTGTTTGTACTTGCATGTACATACATGTGCTTGTCTTATCTCCTCCACCAGACACATGCTCCTGGGAGGCATAACTGGGTCTTACTCATCTTTTTAGCTCCAGCAGTGCCTAGCTCAGTGGAAAAAATATATATACATGATTACAAGTGGTTGAATTGAAGCGTAATAAAAAGATCCTAAATGCTAATTTAGATTGTTTAGCATAAGTCTACCATGCATGAACTTTTGGGTGGTATCCAGTGTGTCCATTTCAGGATGCAAGAGAGAGGCAAAATCTGAGTCTCAGTATATAGATGAGATCAGGTAATGTTTCAAGAAAGACGTATCATCCTTCAGAGAGTTTACAATCTAGTAATGTGACAACATATAATGTTTTCCACAAGAAAAATTTACTGCATGACTGGAAGTTTTTATCTGAAGATTAAGGAACTGAGCCTGGCATGGTATCCCATTCCTGCACTTTGGGAGGTTAAGTAAGGAGGATTCCTTGAGCCTAAGAGTTCAAGACCAGCCTGGGCAACATAGTGAGACCCATCTCTACAAAACATACAAAAATTAATCGGGTGTGTGGCATATTCCTATAGTCCCAGCTACTTGGGAAACTGAGGTGGGAGGATCACTTGAGCCACTGCACTCCAGCTGTGGCAACGCAACGCAATGAGACCCTGGGATTTTTTTGGTTTGGTTTGGTTTGGGGTTTGTTTGTTTGTTTGTTTTGAGACAGAGTCTTGCTCTGTTACCTAGGTTGGAATGCAGTGGTCTGATCTCAGTTCACTGCAAGCTCTGCCTCCCAGGTTTGAGCAATTCTCCTGCCTCAGCCTCCTGAGTAGCTGGGACTACAGGCATTCTCCACTATGCCTGGCTAATTTTTTGTTTTTATTTTTGTTTTGAGACAGAGTCTTGCTCTGTCACCAGGCTGGAGTGCAGTGGTGCAATCTCGGCTCATTGCAACCTCTGCCTCCCGGGTTCAAGCAATTCTTCTGCCTCAGCCTCTTGATTAGCTGGGACTACAGGCGCATGCCACCACACCCAACTAATTTTTGTATTTTCAGTAGAGATGGAGTTTCATCATGTTGGCCAGGCTGCTCTCAAACTCTGACCTCAATGGATCCACCAGCCTCGGCCTCCCAAAGTACTGGGATTACAGGCCTGAGCCACCATGCCTGGCCCTGTTTTTTTCAAAAAAGAACTTGGTTATATGAGATGTTATTAGATGTTCATTGTTTTCCTTTTTAAACCAGAACTTCAAAATTGTTTTAATATGTATCTACCTACAACTTAGAAGTTCATCACAATTAATGATGAAACAGTAAAAGCATTTCCTCTGAAGGGAAGGGTAAGAAAAGGAAGCCTTCTATTACTGCCTCTATTTAACATTGAAGGTTTTTGCCAGTGCAGTTTTAAAAAGAAGAAAGGGAAATGAAGATTGAAAAGAAATAAACAAGACGGGCACGGCGGCTCACACCTGTAATCCCAGCACTTTGGGAGGCCAAGGCAGGTGGATCACAAGGTCAGGAGTTTGAGACCAGCCTGGTCAACATGGTGAAACACCGTCTCTACTAAAAATACAAAAATTAGCTGAGTGTGGTGGCGGGCGCCTGTAGTCCCAGCTACTTGGGAGGCTGAGGCAGGACAATTCCTTGAACCCAGGAGGTGGAGGTTGTAGTGAGCCAAGATCACACCACTGCACTCCAGCCTGGGAGACAGAGCGAGACTCTGCCTCAATTAAAAAAAAAGAAAGAAAGAAAGAAACTGCTGTTTACAGATAGTAGGCAATACTAAAATGTTTACAGGCAACACAGACAATGACTACATTGGAACTGTTCAAACAAGAGTTCACCCAAGATACAAGATCAATATGCAAACATCAATTGTATCAGTCAATCAGAAAATATAAGTGTGAAAAGATGACATTCCAGATACCACCAAAAATACCTAAGAATAAATTTAACAAAAGTAAAGTGTTCCTGGTGAAGTGGGAGCAGGAAAAAAAATTTAAGAAAATAAATAGATTAAAATATTTTAAAAAAAAGAAAGAAAGAAAAGTGTACCTTGTGTGGAAAAATATAAAATTTTTTTGAAGTACATAAAAGAAATATAAATAAAAGCAGAGATATACCATGTTTGTGAATGGGAAATGCAAAATAATGAAAATATCATTTTCTTTACAAACTAATGTTAAATTCATTAAAATTCCAAACAAAAGCTCTATAGAATTTGTCAAAGGGCATGACAGAGTTATCCTAAAATTCATATGAAACATAAAACACTAACAAGAGCCAAGGCATTCCTGAAGAAGAATGAGGAAGGAGACTTACCCTCATAGCCATCAAGTTTTAACACTATGAGAACTAAAGTAATGTGGGACTGGTGCTGAGACAGATACACACAGCAAAGGGAAAACGAAGTAAGCCAGCAAGCAGATTCACGTATACTGGAGAACTTAATCTATAACCGAGAGAAAGTTACATATTCAATAAATGCTGCTGAAACAATTAGTTTCCTGTGTGAGAAAAGATGCAATTAGATCACTGCCTTACACTGTACATCAAAATTAATCATAGATTGATTAGAGACATAATTGGGAAAAGCAAATTTTAATGCTTTTGCAACAACATTTTTATAATCTTGGGATAGCAAAGGATTTTTTTAGACAAGATACCAAAATCATATAATTCACATATCACATAATTCATCCATTTAAAGTGTATAATTCAATGCTTTTCTGCATATTTATATTACATTACTGATTGCTTGAATTGTGACAAATGTACATAACATAAAATTCACCATTTTAACTATTTTTAAGCACACAATTCAGTGACATTAAATATATTCACAGCTAGGGTGGTGGCTCTCACCTGTTATTCCAGCACTTTGGAAGGCCAAGGTGGGTGGATATACTAAAAACCATGAACTGTGCATTTGAAAAGGTGAATTTATGATATGTGAAATATGTCTTAACAAAACTATATTTAAAAAGAGAGAGAGAAAGAGAATGGTTTAATAAAGCTCCATTACTCAGCTTCAACCATTATCAAATCATGGCCAGTCATTTCATCTATACCCCTACCCCACCACTCTACCCCGTCTCCCACATTGGATTATCTTTAAAGTAAATTCCTGATATTATTTCGTCTGTAAATACTCAGTTTATCACTCCAAAAAGTAAGGACTCTTCAAAAAAAAATATTGATACTGTTATCACATTGAAAAAAATTTTTAAATAATACCTTAGTCTGGGCACTGTGGTTCATGCCTGTAGTCCCAGCACCTTGGGAAGCCGAGGTGGGCGGATCACTTGAGGTCAAGAGTTCTCGACCAGCCTGGCCAACAAAGTGAAACCCCATCTCCACTAAAAAAGGTAAAACAAAAAAACACGAAAATTAGCCGGGCATGGTGGCATGTACCTGCATGTGCCTGTAGTCCCAGCTACTCTGGAGGCTGAGACATGAGAATTGCTTGAACCAGGGAGGTGGAAGTTGCAGTGAGCCAAGATTGCGCCACTGCACTGCAGCCTGGGTGACAGAGTGAGCCTCTGTCTCAAAAACAATAACAAAAAAACAGACCTTAATGTAATCAAATATTCTGTGTTCACATTTTCCCAATTGTCTCAATGTGAATTTTTAGCAGCTGCTTTTTCAAATTAAAATCACACATTACATTTTGTTATTTGTCTCTTGAATTTCTGTGTATCTATAAGCTTTTTCTCCTTTTATTTTTCTTGCAATTTATTTATTGAAAAAAACAGTTGTTTGTCATGTAGAGCTTCCTGTATTTTGGATTTTGCTGATTGCATCACTGTGGTATCATTTAACATGATCATGATTACATAGTAATTAGCTTTTAGATGTTTGCTGTTAATTATACTACACATACGATTTAATTCACAATTCACCAACATAGTCACTGCTCCTTTAGTTCTTACGAGCTACCACATCCTTTGAAGCATCTTGACACAAATTATCTCATTTAGTCTTTATAATAACCCCATGTGGTATTATTATCCTCAGTTTAAGAGATAAAGAAAGTAAGGCTTAAGAGAGGTTATAGAAACTTGGCCACAGTCAATCTGCCAGTAGAGATCTGGGTTCAGACTGTCTGATGTTAAAACCCATGCTGTTATCTGTTATATGATAATATCCCATCACACTTCCTGTGCCTGTGGTTTGTGGTGGTTGCTTTTAATCAGCTCTAGGAAGCAGTGTTTCAGTCCATCCAAAGAATATACTTTCACATTTCATCTTTAACAATTAGAAGGCTTCCAGCTTCAAGTAACAGAAAACTGCATCTCAAATTGACTCAACAATAAGGATATTTTTTATATCATATAACAAGAGATCCAGAAGAAGGGCAGCATTGGGGCTGGTTGATGACTAACTCAACAACATGGCAGACCCAGATTCATTGTATCTCTTTACAATGGCCAGAACTGGGTCACATGCCCCCTCCTAAACTCTTAGAGGCCAGTTAAGAAGATCTTATTCCTCTTGCCTACGATAGACTTGAGAGTGTACCTCTCAGAGGCTAATGGGGTCACCTTTCCTACTGTGTAAACACCGACACAGGCTCCTATAAAAAGAAGAGTGTGGACTGAATGTTGAATAGACAACCAACAGTATCTACTACCTGTTCCTAATGAGGTATGCTACACATTCCAATGTGAATAATTAAAATACTTCATTATAACTGCCACGTTGAACTGTTTTTACTTTCTGCCATGTGACAATTACTGTCAGTATATCAGTTTCTTCATTTACAGGAACAAATGGCGACACAAGATGATCTGTAAAGTCCCTTCTAGCTCCAGGAGTTCTGTTTCAATTTTACATTTTCATCTTCTAAATAGAAAGTAGAAAAATCAAACCTACAAGATACAGTCCAGAAATGATAATGGGTTTTAACCGATAAGTCATAGGCATATTGACCTCCTTTCTCCCTTAAAATAAGACACAGGCATTAAATATAAAGAGCTAAACAGGCCAGGCACAGTGGCTCACGCCTGTAATCCCAACACTTTGTGAGGCTGAGGCAGGTGGAGCATGAGGTCAGGAGATTGAGGCTATCTTGGCTAACATGGTGAAATCCCGTCTCTACTAAAAATACAAAATTTAGCTGGGTGTGGTGGTGGGTGCCTATAATCCCAGCTACTCAGGAGCCTGAGGCAGGAGAATCTCTTGAACCAGGGAGGTGGAGGTTGCAGTGAGCTGAGGTAGCACCACTGCACTCCAGCCTGGGGGGCAGAGTGAGACTCTGTCTTAAAAAAAAAAAAGAACTAAACAGACTGGAACTGGTAATATCTTTCCATTAAGTTTTAACATTAGGTTAAATGTTCTACGTTCCTCACACATCCGTTAATACCTTCCAGCTTCCAACACTTATCATACAGACAGAGACTGATCAAAAACTCCTTTTCACAACTTAACTTTCTTTATTTTGGTGTCAGCATCCTCCTGGAGTATGGCTCTGGGGCTGTAGGATAGCTCTTGCATCTCTGCTTTGACTGCCAACTATGACTTTAACTTAAATCGTTTCCCTGTCTGCTTCCTTTCATGACTGGTTTCTGAAGGAATACTCTATTTGTTTTATCACATGTAGCCATTTTCCTTGTGAGGAACCACAGGAAACCAGAGAGAAATAGTGTATACTATTGGGCACCTTTGCTACGCTGTCTTCCAATATGAATGAAATTGCCTTATTATTTTCAGCAGATGCCTACTATCAGCTTTCTCCGGGAAAACTGCTGGCTCGATCTGTAAGCAGTCCTGTTCTTATTCAACAGAAGACTGTCACTGTAACAACTGCACGACATAAAAAGGTCAAAGGCATCCTGTTGGTTACATAGGACACAGGAAGACTTGGGAACGTGACTTAAAATATTTGGTCACACCCCCATTTCATTTAATTCTTTCTGGCTCAGATATATTATTCTGACAGGAGGCCCAGGGTACAGCCCATTACCACAATTAATCATAGAAAAAACACTGGTCTGTCAATCAGCAGCCACTGTGTGCCAGTGTTCATCATGCTAATTTCCAGAGTTTTAGAGGATTAACTTTATTTTCTGGTTCAACTCATCTGCTAGGAAAGGTATGGCCCTATTTTGAAATGTGCAAAGGAGAGTCAGTGCTGGGGGTGCCCACGGTTGGAAGGAGAGAAGACAGGCTTACTGACCACCTGGATGACCTTGAATCAGTCACATCACCTCTCTGGGCCTCTTATAACTATCACTGGGGAAAAAAAAATCCTCACTCTGCCTGTCTCACAAGGGTTCTTGTAAAAATCAAATGAGAACATGAATAGGAAAGTATTTTCATAAATGCAAACCAGTGTTATCATTTTCAGACATGGAATTTCCTCTGCAGCACTTCTTTTGGCCACATGATTACTGCACACCTCGTGCCGGACAGACTATACAGCTGTCTCACCTCTTTTCACATTCTGCCTAAAATGTCACACAGAGATTACACCAGCCATGCTGCATCCATCTCTTTGGTTCATTTTCCTCCAATCACATCTCTGAATGCAAATCCCACCATCATGTGAAACACTGCATAGCAGCAACTCGCAAAACTCAACGAACCTTAAACTGTCAAGATAAGACCCATAAGCAAAGGTTATGCTTAAAATATGCTGCAAGGGTTCAAGAAGGAGAGAGAGACTACATCTAATTAGAAAAGGCTTCTGGAAGGTAAATCTAGATGCCATGTATTTTCATAATGTTGGCCTTTGTCCTATGTCACCCCCCACTACTGTCATGCTTCAGAAACTTGACGTTATTTTCTCTATCTTTGGAGCTCTCAAGAACCTGGCAGAGAGAACATCTCCGGGTATGTTCAGGGATGAAGTGAACCAGCTCAACGACTAACAAACCCAGTGGATATTGACATTTACCCAGCCCAAAGAGGCCCGACTATCTTTAGGTTAGCACGATATATAGGACTTTTCCCGTCCAAGAACTCCCTCGAAACCCCCAAGGAAGGAACTTTCACTGAGTAGGCACTAAGTGCCAGACCCTAAGTGCTATGGGTCGCTTAATCCTCACAACACTTCTTCAAGCTTTAAGCCTGTTTTACAGTGAGGACGCGAAGCCTCAGACAGGCTAAGTTGTCCGGTCTCACACAAATGAAGCCACCACTGCGCGTGGGCTCTCCAGCCCCTCAGGCCATCACCCTAGAGCCTTGCTAAACTCCACCTCGCTGACCTCCGTCCCTCCCTAGGTAGCCAACCCAACCACTCTCTCCTCTAACTCCCCCGCCCAGCCAGGAAAACCTGGGGCGGGGCGTCTGTACCTGAGTCCGCTCTCCCGGCGGCTTGCACGTCAGGATGCTCGCTCACCCGAATGCTTCTCAGAAGCTTGCAAGCCTTTGCCACCCACGCGCTCCGGAGCCCCGAGCGTCTCCAAAGAGCCTGCCCAGCCTTCGCGCCGGCCCAGGTGTTTTCTTCCCTGCAGAGCGGTGACGGGGTTCGGACCCGGATTCCAGGAGGGGACACCTGCCGGGGGAGGGCGGCGCTGGTAGGGGGTACTCCGGGGCCGCGGCAAGGCGCTGCCGGGAACTACGCTTCCCAGCCTGCTCCGCTGCAGCCGCGCGCCCCGGCGCCGCGCCCGGCCGGGAGCCGCCTGTTGATCACCGCGCTCGCCCCGGCCACGGCGCCGCCCCTGCTCTCCCGGCCCCGCTCCATCGGGGCTGACGGACTGACTGCCCGCACCGCCGACTCCGGGATGATCGCACGGACAGGTGAGCGCGCTGGGGAGCGGTGGGCCTGCTCGGGCCAGCCGCTGTCTGCAGCCCCCAGGCCCGCAGCGCGGTGGTCGCCGCGCCCTCCCTGCCTGAGGGAGGATGCTCCGCAGCGTCGGCGCTCGGCAAGGCGGGAGCGCAGAGCCCGGCCGCCTCTCGCCTCTAGCCTCCCGGCTCCACCAGCTGCGCGGGGAGACCAGGCGCTGCGCGCCGGCTGGGCGGGCGGAAGGCGCCCGCCGGGTTGTGGGTCCCGGGCGGTGCACTGCGGTTCCGCAGCCTCTGCAGCCCGCTGGGCCGCGGCTGGGAGGGCGCGGTCTCCTGTCCTCCCGGGCTGCGGGGCTGTATTCTTCCACGCCGGGCTTTGTTCCCCACTTTCCCCCCTCCTGTGCATGTTTGAGGAGCTCCTGGAGCGGTAGGCATCTCCCTGCCTCTTTCAGCAGGCGATGGGGAGGGGTGGACTGGCCAGCGTTTTCCTGAGACCGCTGGAGCTGTCACTTGCAGGGCGTTTCAGCCTCCCAGAAAGCGGCCTCGAGCGGATCCTCGAGATCCTTATTATTATTATTTTCCTGGTTAAACTAATGGTAGTATGTACTCCCTTCAGGCTTCATAAATTTTTCCTGTTGACCTGCGGAAATGAAGGTGGATTTTTAAAATAATAATAAAAGGCTCTTAATGGGATTTTTAAAGTATTCAGAGGTGGGAAGGTGATGCCGTCACAATGCAAATTAGCAGTGAAGGAGGCCGTGCTTGCTGCAGCTTCATCTGTGCCCATTACATATCTGAATCATGAGCCATTTGGAAAAGGAATGAAAAGAATATCGGGGGAAGGTATTGTAAAAACCAGGTTCTCCTCTTAGCTCGACCATTCAGGAGCTGAGGGACCTGGGCAAGTCCCTTCACCTCTCTGGGCCTCTGCATATAAAGTGGGGCGTTTTGGCTAAACGATTTGTAAACCTCTGTTGTTTCAAGATTTTCCCCTCTCAGGGAACTGAAGAGATGAGAGTGTTTCTGTTTAACACCACTACAAAAAGCCTGATTGTTACAAGCAGCTCTCCCCTAGTGAAGAGGAAAGATTTTTCAGAGCTTCAGCAATGTGATTTTTTAAAGATAAAACTGATTTTCTCTATCATCAGTCTAACCCAATAAATATGCATTGCAATCATTTTAATTTTTTTAAGGTACTTTACCTTGATGGGCAACAAAGTGATGGAGTTTGTTTTTGATTTGCTGAAGGTGAAGTGATGGGATCAGCAGATAAAGGGTTAGTGGCTCCCTAGGGCTGAGCGTGAGTGGTCAAATGTGGTCAGCAAGGAGGCGGGGGAGGAAACCCCAGCAAGAAGTAACCAGGGTGTATAGACACAAAAAAGAGAAGATACGTACTGATGGGCATTGTTTCAAAAAGAAATACACAATAGAAGGAATGAGACAATCAGAAACTCTGCAAACCCTAGTATAACGCGCTCTGCAAACCCTAACATAGCAGTTGAATAAGGCAAGGACTTACCAACTGGTCCAAAACCTTTGAGTGAAAGGTGGTTGGGGAATAGGATTTTCATATTATTTCAAAGTATTACACCACAGATTGCTCAGGGGAAATTTGTCTTTGCAGTGGAGAGATGAGGAGGTCACTACCAGAACCAAGTGACCAAGTTTAGCAGCATCAACTGTGAGTCTCCTGTTGTAAAGCAATAGGGAGGCATAACTTCACGTCTGTAGTGTTCCTAACAAAAAGACCTGGCAATGCAGCAGAGCAAATGGGGGGCAAATACTGTAGATTAAAATCCTCAAGTGACACAACAGTGAATTGGGAAGTGTTAACTTTGAATCCTAGACGAGAAAAAAAAAGCTATAAAAGACAATTTGGAGACAGTTGGGCATGTTTGAATATGGATTGCATGTGAGATGATATTATGGAATTGGTGTTAATTTTCTTAGGTGCAATAATGGTTCATTCTGTGGTTATGTAGAAGACCAGGCCATCCTTAGTCTTTGGAGATGTGGATATTAGAGGTAAAGTGTCATGACATCTGCAACTTTCAGCTGTGTCAGAAAAAAAAAGTATGGGGGTAGCAGAGCAAGTTCAGGAACTTGGCAAATGTAGCAGAATGATGACGGTGAATCAAGAAGAATACAAATATTTATTGTGCTATTCTTCTAACTTTTCTATAGATTTGAGCTTTAAGAAATGGGGGAAGTCAGCCAGGCGTACTGGCTCACGCCTGTAATCCCAGCATTTTGGGAGGCCAAAAGCATACCATTGCACTCCAGCCTGGGCGACAGAGCGAGACTCCATCTCAAAAAAAAAAAAAAAAAAAAAAAAAAGGCAGGGTGGGGGGAGTCAATAAAATAAATAAGTAAATAAAGAGAAAGTGTTGTAAAGGACTGGGTGGTTCGTGACAAATAGCTGCAGTGACTCTGTGGGGAATTTCTTGGCTTCACCTTCCCAAGATTGCAATCACCTATTGGAGGTGCAGGTAGAGGGATGTTCCCTTTTTTGGTTTATCTTGGATACTCTCAATCATTTATGCTTAAGATACCTCATCCGCTAGCTTCAATCTCAAAGTATTAGTAATTCCCCAAACCTTAGAAATTCTAGCTCTACCCAGGAACCATCCTGAAAGTGCTGTCCCTTTCCTCTCTGTGTCTGAGATCTGTTAGGAAGTTTGAGAACATAGGCGGTGGTTCATTTTATTTTGGGTTAGGGAAGTGTTAGGGGGGAAATGATTTAGCTTTGTGATAGAACAGAAGTTGTGGGGTTTCCTTTCATTCTTTTGTGTGTGAATCATATACAACCAAATGTTTTCCTTATAGACTATACGTGATTCAAAGAGGTTCATAGAAGGCATGTGCAGAAGAGACTCCCTGTTACCAAACCTCAAAAACAGAATCAATTCGTAATAATAAAATGCTTAATCTCTTATGCAGAATCCTTTGCTGCAAAGATATTTTTGCTTTACCTGGATTGTATGTGTATGTGTATATATAAAAATATGAATTTAAAGTTCACATATTTACTTGCATGGATGTCTATATGTATCTGTGAATCCCTCAGTCAGTATTCCCCAAAATATATAGAATATTAATGGGTCACAAGAAAAAAAAAGTGCCTATCCAGATGTGGTAAATACTAGAGTAAACAAAGCTGGAAAAGTTTGTTTAGTTTTGACTTTTCAGAGCCTTTCATGGGTTAACAGTCATTGTATATGGGGATGTAAATGGGGTGGGAATGTCCATAGTCTGTGATATATAATGTTTCCCAAACTCTGTGCAGAAAAATGAAAACTATCTTGAGGGACTACCGTTACATGGAACCAACTTTGAGAAACTGCCTTTAATGCATTTTTGAGTGAAAGGTCAGGACATATGAATAAATGAATAATTTTTAAGTATTTGTGCTTCCCATTACCTACAGATTAGAATTCAAACTTCAGTTTCTGGTTTTAATGGAGCATAACAGGTTGACCCCAGTCTACTTTTTGAACTTAAATTTCCCATCTTTCTTCCTATAAACTCTCCTGCTTAGTTCTTTGTTCTATACTATGAACCATTTTTATTTTCAGTACACCAAAAAATCAATTATACATAACTTTCAGGCACCGTGGTCAGGTAAAATGAGAGGCACTTTTCTGCTATGGCTCTTCCATGGACTGGGATAGCCACCTTTGCTCCCAAAGCCATTTTGAGTTCCTTGGCCTTGGTCCCATGTTTCAGCACAACTTTCCTTAAAGCTGTGATTTCATGCTATTTCTGCTTTTATGATTTGCCATCCTGTTTTGGCATCAAGGCTGCCTTACTAATTACCCTAATTACTTATTTCACATGTGTCACCAGTATTCCTGGGTTCCCCTAGTAACAGCCAGGTAGGGTGGGAATGAGAAGGTCAGCTCCAGGACTGTGAGTTGCTGGAGCTCATGAAACAGGGCACAAGGCCAGCCATGCCAATCCTGGACATGAGGAAAAAGGAAACAACCTGGGGCACAAATCCTAAGAAAGGACCAGGAGGCCCCTCATCAGAATGGTTAGAGGTGTGTGGAGTCCAGTGAGCTAGGCGGCTATTCAAGCAGTGTACATGGGGACAACTGTCCTCACTCAACGTTGATAACCGTTCTGACTGGGCAGTGTCCATTATATACCAGTTGCTAAATGTTTTGCACATCATTTAGGTAAGCACTCACAAGTCAGGGTGCATGCAGCATCCGTAAGTCATAACAAAGCCTAGATCAAAACCTAGCTGGTATACAGATGCCAAAGAAAGAGACAAGATGAGTGAGTCAAAGACCACATAAGCAAGCAGAAGAAAGGAATACACATGAATCAAAGGGCAAAAAGCAGGAAACTTGAGGTGCCAATCAGGAAGTTAGAAGAAGCCCATAAGTTCCCAAAGGCAAGAGGAAGGAACATGGTTAAAAGCAACAAGCAGTTAAAAACTAGAAAGGCACAGATCTCCAAGTGGAAGGCAAGGAGGTAGATAGAGGTCAAGAAACAGGAACTCCTCTAAAAACAGAAAAGAAGGCCAAACACAGGGACAAGGCAACAGCGGGAAATAGGACCTGCCATGAGAATTAGAAACCAAGAGGCAGGCTGGGCAGACAGCAAGACTTTTTGGCTTTTTGGCTACTTCCTACCCAGGTGGAAATCTATCTCATAGCTTGGCCAGGTAACACTATGGTGGCTTTCTACACCTGGTTCTGCCTCTTCGTATTCAGCAGACTTTGATGGGGAAAACAGAGGGAAATAACACTCAAAAAAGATTATTCCGCAACCAAGGACGAAAGAGAAATAGCTTGACTGAGGGCTTGTGTGTGCTAGACACTGTGGCTAATATGTATATGGTCATCTTAAGTGTTACCTCAGCCTTCAGAGATAAGATCTGTCTTTTGCATGTTTTACAGAGGAAGGAACAGAAGTTTGGAGAGGTTGCCACTGCACACATATCTGCACCATCAGACCTTGGGTTGGTTAACTCTAAGGCCCATGCTTCTAGTCTTCTGTGTTATTCTAACCTTAGACAGGAACAGTCACTAGTGGGCCCATTGTTATAAAAAGGAACAGTTTTCAAGTATGATTTAAGTTTTGGCAAGTTTTGTGTTATAAGTGGCAAAAACGAGCTCTGCATTCTGGTAAGATCCATTCCTCATTCCTCTTTCAGCTCGTTTCTTCCTATTGCCGTACCATATTTTTGACTGAAATTTCCCGTTATCCCATCTCGTTCTGTCCTTTATCCTCTTCAAGTATTTCCCAGAATATGTAGAAGCCTTTTGGTTGTTTCAAAATAAAACAAACTTAACTGGCCCATCTTCAAATAGCTACATTCCAAAACACAGGCCATTGCTGTGTTATATTTGCCAAGCAGCCAGAAATGAATTAAATTTCTAGTATCAATTTATGTTTTCTTGGAGGTTACATTGATATGCAGATTCTACTCTAATTTACTAGTTTTAGAAAATGTGGATTTGGCTCTTGTGAAAATTGGTGTACTAATTGTTTCAAAATTATTATGAAATATTGAAGATATATTAAAAATAATGAAGACTAATAACCTCTACCAGGCACAGTGGCTCATGCCTATAATCCCAGCACTTTGGGAGGATGAGGTGGGTGGATTACCTAAGGTCAGGAGTTCGAGACCAGCCTGGCCAACATGGTGAAACCTGTCTCTACTAAAATTACAAAAATTAGCTGGGTGTGGTGGTGTGCTTCTGTAGTCCCAGCTACTCAAGAGGCTGAGGCAGAAGAATCACTTGAACCCAGAAAGTGCAGATTGCAGTGAACCAAGATGACGTTATTGCACTCTAGCCTGGGTGACAGAGCAAGACTTTGTCTCAAAAAAAAAAAAAAAAAGAAGAAGAACCTCTCATTTACTGACTATTTACTGACACTTCCACTTAGGAATAAAGCATCACCAGCACAGTTGAAGCCCAAGATCCCCTTCTCCAATCAAATTCTACCCCCTCCCAAGGTGTTGTTTGTCTTTGTCCCGTCAGCAGTCCTTTGTAGCTTTCCTAGATATATACATACTCTTAGGTGATTGATGGCACTGTTTTGCTCATTTAAAACACTTTTTTTGGCTTGGCATGATGCCTCACATCTGTAATCCCAGCACTTTGGGAGGGCGAGGTGGGCGGATTGCCTGAGTTTAAGAGTTCGAGACCAGCCTAGACAGCACGGCAGAACCCCGTCTCTACAAAAAATACAAAAATTATCTGGGTATAGTGGCACGCACCTGTAGTCCCAGGTACCTGGGGGGCTGAGGCAGAAGAATTACTCAAGCCCAGGAGGTCAAGGCTGCAGTGACCCATGTTTACACCACTGCACTCCAGCCTGGGTGATGATAGGGCAAGATCCCATCTCTTAAAAAAAAAAAAAAAAAAAAATCAAAAAAATTTTCACCTTATTTTTTAAAATTGTTTTATTTTTTATTTTTTTAGATACAAGATCTTTCCCTGTCACCCAGGCTGGAGTATAGTGGTGTAGTCATAGCTCACTATTACCTCGAACTCCTGAACTCAAGTGATCCTCCTGTCTCAGCTTCCCAAGTAGCTGGGACAGGCATGTGCCACCACACCCAACCAATTAAAAAAAAATCTGTAGAGATGGTGTTTTGCTACATTGCCCAGGCTGGTCTCAAACCCCTGGCCCTGGATGATCCTCTCACCTTGGCAACCTCCCAAAGTGCTGGGATTACAGATGTGAGCCACAGTGCTTGGCCTCACTAGGTTTTTGAGAGTAATTTTTTACTCTTTTGTAAAAGTTAGCCTTCAGTTTGTTTTGGGTTTCATATATAGGACCGCTTATTGTTTTGGTTTTGGTTCTGTCTTTGTGTATAGGCAGGGCCAAATGCTAGGCACTTCACATTGTTTCTGATTTTCCTTTCATACCACAGTTATACAAATAAGGTAGTGGAAAGAGAAGCAAAGAAAGCCATACTCCTTATTTTCCTTCCCAAGGCTTGTAAATTTGGATAATAGGAAGAGTTACTTAAGGGCCCAAGTCACCCTTCCATCAGCTCAAGTCTTTAATCCTATTTTCCATTTTCCTAACTAACTCCTATACTTGCCCACCAGGACTCCTGGAAGCCTTGTTAGGCATTTGCTTTACTCCAGCGTGTACATTAGCATCATATGGCATGTTAAATGCTTGCCATGGGACAGACACCCTGCTGGAGGCGAGGCTATAGCAGTGCTTTGCTAACTTCCCAATGCAGCATTGCAAAGAGGAAGGGAAAACAAATGGGAGCCCCTGTGCAGCCTTGTTGGGGACAAAAGCAGACCAGCTGTGAGCTGGAAAAGCATTTTTTTTTTTTTGAGACGCAGTCCCACTCTATCACCAGGCTGGAGTGCAGTGG
The DNA here is from genome assembly GCA_963573385.1 of Cacajao melanocephalus. Taxonomy (NCBI): domain Eukaryota; kingdom Metazoa; phylum Chordata; class Mammalia; order Primates; family Pitheciidae; genus Cacajao; species Cacajao melanocephalus. The sequence continues at coordinate 20,542 of CAUYLG010007267.1, forward strand.
CGCGATATTGGCTCACTGCAACCTCCACCTCCTGGGTTCAAGAGATTCTCCTGCCTCACCCTCCCAAGTAGCTGGGACCACAGGTATGTGCCACCACACCCAGCTAATTTTTATATTTTTAACAGAGACAGGCTTTCGCTATGTTGGCCAGGATGGTCTCTATCTCTTGACCTTGTGATCCGCCCACCTCGGCCTCCCAGAGTGCTGGGATTACAGGCATGAGCCACTGCACTCAGCCTAAGCTGGAAAAGCTTTGATTTGACTTTAAAAGCTATGAGAATGCTGTATTCTTCTCCACAGTATTTCTATATTAGTTTTTTAAAAATAAAGCTTGGGTGATGTAGCAAGACCCTATCTCTACAAAAATTTTTAAAATTTTTATACAATAAATTTTTATGCACTAGCTGAGCATAGTGACACACACCTATAGTCTCAGCTGCTGGGGTCAAGGGAGGTGGGGGGAGTATTGAGGCAAGAGGTTCACTTGAGCCCAGGAGTACCAGGCTGCAGTGAGCTATAATCACATCATTGCACTCCAGCCTGGGTAATAAAACAAGACCCTGTTTCTAATAATAATAATAATAATAATAATAACTAGCTTTTCCCAAATTTTCAAATCAAAGTTGTGCTCCAGGAGGATGCAACTTTTTTTTCTCTTCTGACTTTGAGACCCCCTGGTACACTGACACAACATAGGCAATTTGTTTTAACAGCTACTGTTACATAGTATTAACATGTTATTTTAATTAATTAATGTCTTTTCCTACTGAGTTATGACATGGCACTTTTCTTCTGAGAGTTTGTAGTGTAGCTGGAGAGAGAACCATACATGTAACATACATGAAAAGATAGCAAGATACATCAAATTGGTGATGTAGGTATATAAATTTAGAGGATGAGCAGCTTCTGTGAGTTTAGATGATCTCAGAAAGTTACATCACAGGGAGAGGAAGCAGTGGTAGAGGGGAATGAGCTCTGAACCTGTGGGCTTATTTGAGCTCATTTCTTTCACTTGACATTTGTTACACAATATTTATTGGATGCCTAGTTCGGATCAAGAACTATGCTGGGAGTCAGGATTTTATCAGTGAATAAAACTCATACAGTCCCCCTCCCTCACAGAGATTTGCAAGGAAGACAGAGGTAATGCAAGTCGTTGTAATAAAGACAAGAACAGATGTGATTAAAAGGGTAGCATAGAAATGGGGAGTGACCCAGACATTGTCTCCAGGTCCAAATGAGGCGCCCCTAAAGGAGTGAAGCTTGCATGAGACCAGGGGATGAGTAGGATAGCAGTCAGCCAGAGGGGAGTGGTGTGAGAGTGTTCTGAGCAGAGGGAACAACATAAGGCATGATCCAGGCATTGGAAGTGGGCCAGGAGGCTGGAGCTGAGAGGAGATGGGGAGTGCGGCGCAGGATGAAGCTGATGAAGATGACAGAAGCCAGACTGAATTTGAACCTTATCCTCAAGGCAGCAGAAGCCACTGGAGGATTTTAAGTAACTAGAGAAGAGTTGTTTAACTCGGTGCTCATTTGGCCATTTGTGTGGTGAATGGATCAGGAGGGGATAGGGCTGAATGTGGGCAATGTGGATGAGTGAAGTAGGTAGATTCTCAACACACTTAGGTAAGGACAGGATTTGGTGACTGATGGCTGGAAAAGAGACCAGAAAGAGAAGATGTCAAGGATGGCTCCCTGGTTTTTTGGCCAATTTCCTGAAATTGGGGTTTCTGGAGGAAGAAAGATGATGAGAGCACTTCTGACATATTTGAGGTATCTGAGGAAGCCAAGGAGAGATGTGGACTAAGCAGATAGAAATGTAGGAGTCTAACCCTCAGGAACAAAGTCTAGGATGAAGATACAGATTTTGGAGTCTTCTGGTTATATTTCCTAATTAAAATTTTGGAGGCAGATGAGTTCCTCTAGGGAGAATATGTGGTATGAAAATAGAAGAATTTATAAGATGAGACCTTGAAGAATGCCAGTATTCTTGAAGAATGCCAGTGGAGGAAAAAGAATTGCTAAAAGAGACCAAAAATGAATGCTCAGAGAAATAGGAGAGAAACCATCTATGTTGCTGGATTAAGCAATCTTTAAGGCTTCTCTCAGCTCTGAAATTCTGTGGTCCTGCAGAGCTGGGATCTGAGCCAAGTCTCAAGAGCAGAGCACATACATAGGCCATGAGAATAGAGAAGGACATTCCTATCAGCCAGCATCCCAACAACAAACAGGGAATACACTCAAACTGAGTAATTCGAGAAAATTTTAATAAAGAGGCTATTTAGAAAGATTGGGGGAGGATTTAGGGAATCCAACAAGGCAGAACTCTGGCACCAGCTGCCACAAGGACCCTTTACCACCCAAGGCCTGAGGTCAGCCAGGGGCGGTCGGCTGTATGGAGAGGGCTGCCTGTTGGGAGGTGTGGCTTTCTGGACCCAGTCTCCCCTTCCCCCTGCTCTCATTTCCTGCCAGTGCCTCCTGTGGGCCAAACAGAAGCCAGACAGAAAGGGAACCCGCTGTTACAGTCTAAATAGATCTCTGGAGCACAGAGCAGTGAGGGAGTGGATGTGGAGGGGCAAACAGAAGACAGCCAGAACAATCATCCTGGAAAATGGAAGCATTTGGGTAAGAGGGTGTGTTTGTTCCCTATTGCTGCTGTAGCAAATTAGCACAAATCCAGTGGCTTAAAACAATACAAATTTATTCTTACTGTTTGGGAAGTTAGAAGTCTGAAACGCATGTCACTGGGCAAAAATCAAGGTGTCACAGGACTGTATTCCCTTCTGAAGTCCCTAGGAGAGAATCCATGTCTTTGCCCTTCCCCGCCTCCAGAGGCTGCCCACATCCCTTGGCTGATGGCCTCTTCTACCATCTTCAAAGCAAAAAAATTGCATGACTCTGACGCTCTGCTTCACAACTCCTTCCCTGAGTCTTCTATCTTCCTTTTCCATCTTTTAAGACTCCTTTAGATTACATTGGCACACCCAGATCATCCAAGATGATCTCTCTATGTTTAAATCCTTAATCTTGGCTGGGCATGGTGGCTCAGGCCTGTAATCCCAGTACTTTGGGAGGCCAAGGCAGGTGGATCACTTGAGATCAGTAGTTCAAGACTAGCCTGGGCAACATGATGAAACTCCATCTGTACTAAAAATACAAAAACTTGGCCAGGCGTGGTAACACATCCCTGTAATCACAGTTACTCTGGAGGTTGAGGCGGGAGAATGGCTTGAATCCAAGAGGTGGAGGTTGCAGTGAGCCGAGGTCACACCATTGCACTCCAGCCTGGGCAACAAGAGTGAAACTCTGTCTCAAAAAAACAAAAAACAAGAAACCTTAATCTAATCACAACTCATTTGTTTTGCCATGTAAAGTAACATACAGATGTGAGGAATAGGAGGACTAGGAGGAGGACATATTTAGGTGGCCATGATTCTGCCTACCACAGAGAGCAAAATAACTATTTTAACTGAAGCAGTAGGTTCCCAAGGAAAGTAATGAGAGAGAAAACAGAAAGTTCAGGTTAAAGCCAAATCATGGGAGCTTTGGAGCTAGACCGTCTGGATTTCATTCTGTAAACAAGAGGGAGCCATCGTAAGTTCTTAACCAGGGAAGTGGCTTGTTAGCAGTGTTGAGAAAAAGGATCCAATTATAGTGTTCTGTGTGGCTTACAGGGAAAAACAGAAATCTTTCAAGATGCAATCAGAGTAGTCCAGGCATGAAGGAACAAAGGGCTGAAACAAGAGTGAAAAGAATGGGTGGTGTGAAAAATGTTGTACAGTAAGGACCTGCAGGAGGTGCTGACCGCCTGGACTCAAAAAAATGGGAGAATCTGAAGTTGGTCAGAGTGTTGGGAGTGTCTGACTGGTAGATTAATCTAGAGAACAAGTCTATTTTAGAGAAAGATGGGGAGTTTGGGTTTAGTTACAGAATCCAGCAATAGAAATCCACATAGAGGCTGGGCACCATGGGCTCATGCCTCTAATGCCAGCACTTTGGGAGGCTGAGGCAGGAGGATCGCTTGAGCCCAGGAGTTCAAGACCAGTCTGGGCAACATAGTAAGACCCCATCTCTGCAAAAAAAAAAAAAATTGTTTTAATTAGCTGAGCATGGTGACATGCTCCTGTAGACCCAGCTACTCAAGGGACTGAAGCAGGAAGATCATTTGAGCCCAGGAATTGGAGGTTGCAGTTAGCTATGATCAAGCCAGCCTGGGCAAGAGTAAGACCCTGTCTTTAAAAAAAAAAAAAAATTCAAATAGAATCTTGTCAACTCTAAGATACCATTGATTGTAAAACTCTCCAGTATTTTATGTGTTACTAAGAAAAAAAGACTTGCAATCAAAATATAACATGTTTTCTTAAAAATACAAATTTTTGGCTGGGCATAGTGGCTCACACCTGTAATCCCGGCTCTTTGGTAGACCAAGCTGGAAGGATCGTTTGAGCACAGATGTTGGGGACCAGCCTGGCCCACATAGTGAGATCCTGTATATACAAAAAATAAAAATTAGCCAGGCATGGTGGTGCACACCTGTAGTTCAGCTACTCAGGAGGCTGGGGTGGGAGGATCGTTTGAGCCCTGGAGGAAAAGGCTGCAGTGAGCTGCGATGACACACAACTGAACTCAAGCCTGGGCAACAGAGTGAGACCATGTCTCAAAAAATAATTTTTACTTTATTGACAGAGCTGTTTTAGACTTCCACATAGGTTTTTGGAAATCTTTTACTGAAGTGTAAATGACATACAATAAAGTGCACATATTTCAAGTTACAGTTTGATGAGGTTTGACATCTGCATGTACATGTGGAACCATAACCACAATCAAGGTAGTAAACATATGCAACATCCCCAAAAGGTTCCCCATGCCCCTGTGTCATCCCTCTCAGCCCTTCCCACCTCTCTCCCATGCCTAAGCAACTCTGATTTCTTTCCATGATGTAGATTAGTTTACATGTTCTAGAAGTTTAGATAAATGGAATCCTACAGTGTACATGCTTTTGGTCGTTACTCATTATAACTATTTTGAGGTTCATCCATGTTGTTGTAAACATCAATATTTCATTCCCTTGTATTGCTGAGAAGTATTCCATTATGTGAATATGCCACAATTTGTTTATTTTTATTTACTTATTTAGGGACAGGATCTCATTCTGTTGCCCAGGCTGGAGTGCAGTGGTGCAATCATAGCTCACTGCAGCCTCAACCTCCTGGCTCAAGCAATTCTCCCACCTCAGCCTCCCAAATAACTGGGACTACAGGCATGTGCCACCACACCCAGCAAATTTTTTTTTAAATGTAGAAATGGGGTCTCACTGTGTTTCCCAGGCTGGTCTCAAATTGCTGGGCTTAAGAAATCCTCCCACCTCAGCCTTTCAAAGTGTTGGGACTATAGGCGTGAGCCACTGCTCCTGGTCACAATTTGTTTTTTATTCACTTACTATCATTCAGGTTGTTTTCAGTTTTTGGCAATTACAAATAAATGTGCTATGAATATACATGGATTTTAAAATCATGTATGTCTCCTGCGCATACATAAAAAGGGGAAATGTAAGTGAAATGCATTCATTGGTTGATATTCTTAAAACTTCTTCATACTCAGAGTCTAACATTTTAGATCACTATTTTACTCATCCATGTCTGGCTTTTTCCCACACAGTAATTTCCTCTGTGCCATCAAGTGGTAATTTAAAAAATCTGTAAAAAACAAAACTAAAACTAAAAGCTATTGAACTGGGCACTTAAACTCACTCTGTCATTATGTGGAACTATCCTAATCTGGACCTTTCTTTGGGAGTGCTGCTAAACATACCTGCATTGTCACCTCCCTACAGTTGTCTGCTTTCTAAATTTTAAGAGTATTGCAAGCCGGCATGGTGGCTCACGCCTGTAATCCCATTACTTTGGGACTCTGAGGCAGGCGGATCACCTGAGGTTGGGAGTCCAAGACCATCCTGACCAACATGGAGAAACCCCCTCTCTACTAAAAATACAAAATTAGCTAGGTGTGGTGGCAGGCACCTGTAATCCCAGCTACTTGGGAGGCTGAGGCAGGAGAATTGCTTGGACGCAGGAGGCGGAGGTTGCAGTGAGCTGAGTTCACACCATTGCACTCCAGGCTGGGCGACAGATCAAAACTCCATCTCAAAAAAAAAAGAGTATTCCATAATTGTCCTTGGGATTTCCTTCCAAATCCTTGACATCCTCTCTGCTAGTTTTGAAGCTGGTGCTTTTGATATTTATGTATATACAAGCAATGACAAATACAATTTTACTGCTGCTGGGACAACAGTAATTATAGGACACCATCAATTCTAAGACAACACAATTTCAAAATGTTAAATGCGATAAAGTGTGCATTTTAGAATCCATTAAGTAGGGTAGTTCAACCAATTCATTTGGTGGATAAGGGCCTGGAAGATGCCATCCTTGTCCTGTGTTAGTGGTAGCTGGCGCCAGAACAAAGTATATAGGATCCAGTTGGTTTCTCTGACATTAGTAGGATTTTTATTTGTTTGTTTTTTACTAGATTATAGTCATTAACGCTTTAGGGGGAAAAAGGAGGGCTGGGAGACCTCATCTGTACAAAAAACATTTTTTTAATTAGCTGGGCATCATGGCACATGCCTGTAGTCCTGGGTGTGGTGTGCACATGGAATCCCAGCTACTCCGGAGGTTGAGGTGGGAGGATCACTTGAGCCCAGGAGGTGGAGGTCTCAGTGAGCCAAGATGGTACCACTTCACTCCAGCCTGGGAAACAGAGAGAGACTCTGTCTCTAAATTAATAAGCAAGAAGGTGAGCTAATAGAAGAGAGAGTTGCATTGCAAGTGAAAGGGGTATCAACACAGAAACCACAAACCGACCATTGTGAGCAGTTGAATTCACAAAGGGAAGGGAACACTATTCTAATAGCCCTTAAGAGGCCCGCCTGCAGCCAGTCTGTTTACATGCCAACCCGTTCTTCACTCTTATGATTTGAACTCGTTAAAAACAATAATTGATGTGCTCAGATCACTCCCCTATTTTAAGAAGTTGTGGTGGCTTCTCATCTCCAACAGAATAAAGTCCAGGTCCCTTAGCACGGCACAGAAGGAAGGCCCTTCACAGATGTCCCGTCTGCATCTTTAGTTCTTTCCTTTCCCTCCCTCCATGAATCCCCCTCTCCAGCCACGCCGCCTACTCCACCCGCGTATCATGTACTGTCTTATCCTGTGTGCTTCTTTGCGCTGTTCTCTTTTCCCAGAATGACACTTGCCCATCCATGTCCACCTTATGACCTCTTCCTTCAATGCTCAAACACAACCTCTTTTTCACAGTTTCCCCTCAAACTTCCCCCATTTATTCAGTGATTATTTCCCCATGTGTTTTCAAACCTGCTTTATGTATTATGTCTAATACTTGTGGCATTATTGCTATTTGTGTGTCTGTCTCACTAAGCTATGATGTTGGGGAAAGGGGGCATTTTGATACATATAATTTCTTTTTTTTTGAGACAGAGTCTTACTCTGTTGCCCAGGCAGGAGTGCAGTGGCACCATCTCAGTACTGCAACCTCCACCTCCTGGGTTTAAGTGATTCTCCTGTCTCAGCCTCCTGAGTTGCTGGGACTACAGGCATGCACCACCATGCCCGGCTAATTTTTGTATTTTTTAGTAGAGATGGGTTTCACCATATTGGTCAGGTTGGTCTCAAACTCCTGACCTCAGGTGATCCACCTGCCTTGGCCTCCCAAAGTGTTGGAGGCATGAGCTACTGCGCCCGGCCTCCTCATGTGTTTTTAAACCTACTTTATACATTATGTCTAATACTTATGCCATTATTGCAATTTGTGTGTCTGTCTCACTAAGCTGTGATCTTCTTGCGGAAAGGGGGCATGTCTTGTTTGTCTTTGTATTTCTGTTTTCTAGAGCTATGCCTGGCAAATAGTAGGTATATACAAATGTTTATTGGTCTGAGAGATGTGATTGGTGGTAATACCTCCTAAGGAGAAACATAGCCAGTGAAGTACATTACTATTTCCTGAATGAGTATTATCTTTCTAGGGATGATCTGTAGAATCCTCCGCAAGGAGGAAAGGATTGAGTAAAAGTTTCATTTTGGGTGAAAGTTTAGAAGTGAGGTGGTATGAAAATAAGGGTTGAGAGAAGAATGGTCTGGGGGTATAAAGAATGAATACGTAGGATGGCTAAAGAAACGAAAAGGAAATGAGACTAGAAATAGAATGGAAAACAAAGCAAGGAGAAAAACAGAGAGAGTGATCACATGGCCAGGATTTTAGAATCGTACTTAGTTTAATTGCAGGGGAGTTACTGGACAATGCTTTCTCACATAGATGTTCCAAACTCTCAGTGGTGAATGAATCCCATTTTGTATTCCTCACATCGCTCTCACCCTGAAAAGACACAAGTATGCTTCTTACAGCGGCCTTACAATTAGTGCATTGTTCTCCCCTGTATTTCTATGGAGAGCTGGGGAAGGCAGAGTAGTATGATGGAAAACCACTCACTGCACTGGGAATCAGAAAGCCAGGCTCACCCATCCCAGCTCTGTGAGCTCGAGCAAGGCACTAGGTCACCTTCACCTCAGAAAAATCATCTATAAAATGGGAATGATAATATTGGCACGGGCTTCCTCTCAGGATTGTTGTAAAGATCAAAATAAGCGAAATATGTGAAAACCCTTTGTAAGCTGTCAGGTTGCTCTGCAAATGAAGGGAATATTACCTTTTACTTGAATTATTCATTCAATACAGTAGGCTCCATTGGAGGCATAGTTCTGTCTCCTGTTAATAAGTCCTGTTTACAGAAAGGAGATTGTTTGTTATTAGTGTTTCTTTTTTATTAGCAGTGTTCTGAAGTCTCAGGAAATTGGACCATATAAATGTGCATGGCCCATGAGAAAGGCATATAAGAAGCCATGGCACTCCCCTTTCAAAAAGAGCTGGAGAAATACAAGAACATTGATGAAGATGAGCTTCTTGGCAAACTCTCAGAAGAGGAACTGAAACAGTTGGAAAATGTTCTAGATGACCTAGATCCCGAGGTAAGTGACATGGAACTGAAGCAGAGTGGTTAATCATAGTATGGATAAATGTCATGATTTGGTCCTTAAAATATGGTAGAAATCCCTTAGCTCTGAATGCACATTTTCTTTTCTTCCTCTGATTGGTTCTAGGTCACTTACATTTACAAATTCTTAGAGAACCTCATAGCCACTACAATGTGATATAGCAAATGTATTTCTCAAAAACCAGCCTGGTGTAAATCGGGGGAAATATTTTCCATTGGTTGAGGAAGGACTAGTCTGACTTAGGGGAAAAAGAAGGAAAGTGGAAAAGAGAACAAATCTTACTGAGCTTTTTTCTGAGTCATACATTTCTCTGGGCACAGAAGCCATTGAGGTAAACTGTATTATCCCCATTTCATAATTGAGGAGACTGACATGGAGAGGTAATTTGTGTAAGATTCCATACTGATAAGTGTCGGAGATGGTATTTAAATCAGGTTTTTAACCCCAAATGCAATTTTTTTTTTTGAGACAGAGTCTCACTTTGCCACCCAGGCTGGAGTGCAGTGATGTGATCTCAGCTCACTGCAACCTCCACCTCACAGGTTCAAGTGATTCTCCTGCCTCAGCCTCCCAAGTAGCTGGGATTATAGGTGCCCGCCACCATGCCTGGCTAATTTTTGTATTTTTAGCAGAAACAAGGTTTTGCCATGTTGGTCTCGAATTCCTGACCTCAAGTGATCTGTCTGCCTCGGTCTCCCAAAATGCTGGGATTATCAGCATAAGCCACCACGCCCAGCCCCAAATGCAGATTTTTAAAAATATCTCATTTCTTTCAAATGCGCAAATAATGTGAACTCTTTGATGAACTTATAACAATGAATAGATTCAACTGACTATGATCATAATATCAAGTTCATTTCAATGGAGTTTCTAATGTTTATATGAGTTCTTGAAAATTAAGTCGCTTGTTATATTTGTTTAGCAAGCATTTTCTTCAGACCTGCTGGTATGATCTTAAATTTAGAATTGGAGGCATCCAAAATAGTGATTTTACTATAAATAAAAATGTAACTAAAACAAAATTATGTATATAGTATTCTGATATGTCAGATAATTTGAATATTATATTTACTTTTACAAATATAGGTATTCTGTTTTTATTTTTTTAACTTAAGGAAGGAATATCAAAGCTTAATCAAGCAGGCATTAACATCTTCGTAATATTACGTATCAGCTTGGCTGCTTTTGCAGGAGACGGTTTCGCCATGTTAGCTCCTTGTCAGTCTCATGTTTCTGCCTGGGAGCACCTTGGGTGCAGCCCTAGCCAAATCTAAGCATGATCTAAAAGGAAAGAGGCCTTTTGCCTCCATATTCTAGGAGGCAGCTTCAGAAGACTCAGAGGCTGCTCTAGCCATCTATGCTCTGCTTGAGCTCGTTGGGAGCCCCCTCTCAGCACAGGACATTGGAACAAGTAGGGCCTCAGAGATATCCCAGAACCCCCAGCCCTCAGTTCACACGCCCGTTCTGTGTAGGTATCTTTCCTGCTTCTGCAGCTCACAGTGAGTGGGGGTGGAAGAGGAAGTAGCAAAGTGCAGGCCAGCAGACATCCCTCCTTCTTGCTCACACCTCTGTCTTGTCAGAGTGCCATGCTACCGGCTGGATTCCGACAGAAAGACCAGACACAGAAGGCAGCCACTGGCCCCTTTGACCGTGAGCACCTCCTCATGTACCTGGAGAAGGAGGCTTTGGAACAGAAAGACAGAGAGGACTTTGTGCCCTTCACTGGAGAAAAGAAAGGTAAGGACAACAGGCAGAGCATCTTGGAACAGAGGTACTCTTAGTTAAGAGTACCTCTTTTTATTTTATCGTCGTGGAGGGTCAAGCAAGGGAACTGTCCTGGAAATGGGAAATAAACCTATGAACTGGATTCACTATTAAAAAGAATCATGGCTGATAGATACATGTCATTTACATTAGGCCAAACCCATAGGATATACAACACCAAGTGTGAACCCTAATGGAAACTGTGGACGTTGGGTGATAATGATGTGTCCATGAAAGTTCATCAGTTGTATCCCTGTGGTATAAGATGGCATTAGTCCTGTAATCCCAGCACTTTGGGAGGCCGAGGTGAGCAGATCACGAGGTCAGGAGTTTGAGACCAGCCTGACCAACATGGTGAAACCCCATCTCTACTAAAATTACAAAAATTAGCCGGGTGTGGTGGCAGGCGCCTGTAATCCCAGCTACTCAGGAGGCTGAGATAGGAGAATGGCTTGAATCCAGGAGGTGGAGGTTGCGGTGAGCCAAGATTGCGCCATTGCATTCCAGGCTGGGCAACAAGAGTGAAACTCCATCTCAAAAAAAAAAAAAGAAAGAAAAAGATACCATTAGTTGGAGGAGGATGAGTTGGGAGGGTACATTAAAAGAAAAAAGAAACATCGTCAAATATGTAGGCTAACTACTTAGGGTGTGATGGTTCTCAAATTAGTTTAGTGAAAAAAAATCTCAAATCCCAAAGAATGTTTTGAAAATGTGAACCAGTGTCATACCTGAGAGTTTCCTAGGCACTGGTGTGTTTCTCTTAGCCTGGTGCTTTACCAACTGCAGAATGCCCTCAAGGCCTTTCTGCTCTATGTCCAGAATGGCTCTAGCACTACAACCCTAACCATAGAGACTACCATTAAAGTCCAGTGCAGTCATTCATGCATCCATCATCTACTGAGTGCCTCCTCTGTGCAGAGCCTTGTGGCCAGATGCTAGAACCACAGGTAAAATAGATGCTGTCCTGCCCTCAAGGAGCTTGTGGTCTAGTGAGAGAACCAGGATGACAGAGCTAGGAAGGCTGTGAGGAGCAAGGAGATATTTTCCATGCCAGGACTGAGCTCTGAGCTAAGAATAGGAAATCCTCCTCCTTAGCTCCTGACCCTGTGCTCCCCTTTGGAGGAAGAGTGACTATCAATAGCCTGTCCAGCTTCCTCAGCTATAGTGACTTGAACCCAAAGATTCTAATAGAATTATTGATAACCTCACAGCAACTACAATCTTTTTATAATACAAATCAGATCATGTCAGCTGGGCACAGTGGCTCACACCTATAATTCCTACACTTTGGGAGGCTGAGGCAGGAGGATCACTTGAGCCTAGGCGTTCAAGACCAGCTTGGGCAACATGGCAAAACCCTGTCTCTACAAAAAATGCAAAACTTAGTCAAGCATGGTGGTGCACCTGTGTTCCAAGCTACTTAGGAGCTGATACGGGAGGATTACTTGAGCCCAGGAGGTCAAAGCTGCAATAAGCCGTAATCATGCCACTGTACTATGGCTTGGGCCGCAGAGTGGAACTGTGCCTCAAAATAAATAAACAAATAAACCAAATCTTTTCATTTCCTGACTTAAAGTCTCAAATTCTTACTATGGTCTTTAAAGTAGATACAGCCTCCATCCGCCTCTCTACGTGCATCTGGCCTTCCCTTGCTAAGCCTCAGCCCTCACTGTCTTCATTCACTCCCCTAAACCTGCTGAGTTCTTTTCCTCTCTCAGGCTGGTCTTCTCATGCATGCTTCCTTCTGACTCACGTCCCCATTTTTCACATCCTAAGGGTCTCAGCTTAAATGTCAGGGCCTCAGGCTTTCCCTGACCTCTCTCTCTATCCTGACAGCTGCTTATTGCTTTCACAGCACTGTAACAATGTTCATCACTTTATTTACTTTGGTTTTTGCATGTTTTCATGTGATAGGGTCCTTTTTTGTATTCTGGTACAGAAACTGGCATGGAGGCACTTCATAAACATGAGTTCAAGTGAATGCCATCTCAGAACATCTGTACTACAGCGGTGGGAGCAAGAGCACCCAGCTCCTAATTGGCATGAGGCAGAGTGCTACTGCCCTGTCTCGCAGAATGCACAGGCTGTCCTCTGTATTGTGCATATACGGTGGATCACATACCATTGAGAATGTCATTAAGAAAGTAAAATTGGGCCACATGCAGTGGCTCACACCTGTAATCCCAGCACCCAGCACTTTGGGAGGCTGAGGCAGAAGGATCCCATGAATCCAGGAGTTCAAGATTGCCATGAGCTATGATCCCACCACTGCACTCCAGCCTGGGTGACAAAGTGAGATCCTGCCTCCAAAAAAATAAATAAATAAATAAAGTAATATTGAACAGTGACAAACTGGGCAAATAAAAAAGGATTACTGTGAAAATATGAAGCTGTTTCTATAGTAGCATAGTTGCTATTGGACTAATTTAATTGTGAAAAAAAAATTATCATGTCAAATCTTCCGTATAGTCCCAATTAACATCAAGTAGTGACAGCAAAATAAGCAGAAAGCTGTTATCTTTTGTTCTCAGAGTAGAGGTCTGAAGAATGGCTATGGTATATTATCTCATGATCAAGATTAATCTCCAGATGGTTTGTGGGGGAGTTAGGAACACAGGAGCTGTCTGAGTAATAGAGATATAAAAGGGGTATATGGTTGCATAGTGTAGCTTAGGAGATGGTTGAGAAGTAGCACAATGGAATAAAGTGAGCAGGGAACAAGTTTTCTAATCAGAGCAGCAGAGCAGAGTAAAGAGTATGTGGGGCCCCTAGGAGGACCAGTGAGACCATCCAGGAGCAGCGAGAGGCTACTATGAGGTCCTCAAGAGAGGCTGCACAACCGCAGTTCTGAGTACTGTGTGCTGGCGAACCTCAGGTTCCTGGGCTAGATTTTGCTCTGGTGCAGAGTTTTGCTTAGAACTTGCTATTTAGGGCCAGGTACTGTGGCTCACACCTGTAATCCCAGCACTTTGGGAGGCCAAGGTAGGCAGATCACCTGAGGTCAGGAGTTTGAGACCAGCCTGACCAACATAGTAAAACCCCATCTCTGCTAAAAAATACAAAATTAGCTGGGCGTGGTGGCGCATGCCTGTAATCCAAGCTACTTGGGAGGCTAAGGCAGGAGAATTGCTTGAACATGGGAGGTGTAGGTTGCAGTGAGCTGAGATCGCACTTTATAGCTGAGATTACACTCCAGCCTGGGCAATAAGAGTGAAACTCTGTCTCAAAAAAAAAACACAAAACTTGTTATTTGGTTGTACCTCCAGGAATGGATCTGCATTAGCAGTGGTCCTGAATACCAATAGCTGTGTACCTTGTGTTTAGTACCAGGAAGGAGGAACCTAGAAAATTCTATTTTAGGCTAGGCACAGTGGCAAATGCCTGTAAGGCCTTTGGGAGGCCAAGGCAGAAGGATTGCTTGAGCCCAGAAGGTCAAGATTACAGTGAGTTACGATTGCACCACTGCACTCCAGCCTGAGTGATGGAGTAAGACCCTATCTTTCAAAATGAAAAAAAAAAATACAGAAAAAATCTTATTTTGACTGTAGACCCAGCCATTTCCGGTAAAACCAGAAATACATAGCGCTTGTAATCAGGGATTTGTCCTGGAGAGTTCTCATGCAGGAGCTTTATTGACTTTGGGTTGGACCCCTTCCTTTTCCATAGGAGTGGGATGAGCCAGCCTAGCCAAGGAGACATAGAGAGAACTTGGGTTCCAGTGGGCTGAAGCTGGAGCCAGATGAGTCTTCAGGGAACTCTGATAATCAAAATGGAAGAGAATTTCAGAGATGGCACCCAAAAAGTAAGAGCAGCTTCAAAAAAGAGAGGAACCAAGAGTTAAAAGCTGGGAAGAATTAGAAAAGAATATGAATGCCCTGGGTTGTTTTGATCATGACTCTGGACTGTCCTGGGTGCACGTGTGGGATGTGGACGTGTTGGCCTGGCTGGAAGTTAGGAGCAGGAACTGTGCCATCCTCGGGTACAGCAGTGTTATTTCATCAGTTCAGAAGTTTGAGCTGGGAGTTAGGAAATAGATATCAGCATTTTCAGAATCAGTAGGGGACAAAATAAATGGAATCTGACTGACGGGATGAAGTAAGAGATGGTGACAGAGGATGCATCCGTGTGAAGCACAGAATGCCTTGCTGCTCACACACCCCTGCTATCTCCAAGCATAGTGATCCTGATTTTTCTTTAAAATCAGGCCTGCTTTGGTGACTCTAGAGAGGTGGCTATGTCCCCAGCTCACTACACTAGCCCACCTGACCCCAGATATGGCATGCTAGTTGTCTGCATTCCCAATTTAGAGGGAGCACTCCAGGGGATTGCCAGTTTGTTCCTCAGGAACCCCTGGTGCTGTTTAGAAGAACCTGCCCGTGATATTTGCAGGGTCCAAGGCAAGAACACAAATAGAAGCCCACATGCCACGTTTTCCAAATATTTAAAAGGTAACAAATCATTAAAATATGTTGTATCCTCCTTCAGATATACCTAGAAGACCAGTATTCTTGGACTTCCGAGAGTTCCATGCAGGGATATTGATCTGTCCCACACTGCCAGGGCCTCAAACACACTTGTTGGACACTCCGGCCCACATGTCCAAGCTTCATCCATGCTTCCCCATAAATAGCCTCCCTTTGGCCTGAGGGTACACACCCAGCAGTGTGACCTGCCTTCAGGAAGATAGACATGGGAAGGGGCTTATGGAGGCCCTGGAGGCAGGCTCAGGACTCTTTGGGCAAGGCATTCCAGGGTCCTAGGTACTTGAAGTGTGGCCTAGAAAGTGGCCTGTATGCTGGATGGGAATATCTCCTTGGCTCCATGGCTTCTCCCTTGGAGGGGAGAGGTACAGCCATAGGAATACTAGTATGGGTCCTCTAAAGTGCACGACTCAGGGCAGGGCCCCTCCTGCGCATACCCAAGGTCAGTACTGCCAACAGTAGAGGGGTAGAAGCCTCCATTTCCCTCTGTGTTTAAGGACTGTAGTCCCAGATCTCTATGTGGCAGAATGCAGGATTCCTCCTCCAGTGTTCTTCCCTCTAACAGTGACTTACCATTGTTGGCACCATCCTAGCCATCAAGGAATCTCAGCTGGATATGAACTGGCTCAATCATATGGGTCTCAATGGCCAGAACTGTGTTCTCTGCTTAGTCTACTTACCCTACCAATAAGGCAGTAATACCCAGTTTTTTTGTTTTTCTTCTGATTTAAAGGGAGAGTCTTTATCCCTAAAGAAAAGCCTGTAGAAACTCGTAAAGAAGAAAAAGTGACCCTTGACCCAGAACTGGAAGAAGCTTTGGCCAGTGCCTCTGACACCGAACTCTATGATCTTGCAGGTTAGTCCTCAACTCTGGGAACTTTCTTGTCTGGCTCCATGACCTCCCAGCGTGCAGTGGTACCCATGGCAGCAGCCTTTGAGCTTCTCTGTAGGTAGGAGAATTGCAGGTTGACACCAGACATTATATAGCTGTAAGTCTTGATGCAGGTGACTTAACCTCTCTGAGCAAATCTTATGTTGCTCGATTTCAGCTGCAAATACCCATCCTGCAAAAGTCAAGAGTTACTGTAAAAAAATTAAAGCAAACAAATATGAAGGAGTGTTGAGAACTTAAAGAACAAAGCAACAGCCCTTTTGCTTTCTAAGGAGCTTTCATATTTGGCATTTAATCATCACAACATTTCCATGAAGTTCTTGTTCTTCCCACAGTCACTGTTCCATTTTGATTCAGAAAATGCTAAGAGGTCTGTTAGCCTTCTAAACAGTAGCAACATGATAATGATTATTATTATTTAAAATGCAGATACAAAAATGTCAAAGAGTACAAAAGAATGTGTAGAAAAGTAAGGCTCTTGACTTTAATTACCAAGGCCCATTCCCATTTCTTATATAGCCTTCAAGAAAGATTTTCTGCATATACCAGTATATTCATGCATTAGATCTTCCACCTACATACACAGGGTTATTAGATCGCCGCAGGATAGAGGTGCTTTAAAAACTGGGTTCGCAGCTTTAGCAAGAATTTTTATTCCATTGGAAGACATGTATAATAGTCACCTCTTTCCTTCCAGGAGAACCAGCCTTATTCTAACATGTACCAACCATCTCAATTGCATTTTCATTCCTTCTGTGATAATGTCAGGAAGTTCCCATGTTTGTGAACTTAATATTGACCACTGCAGGAGCTGAAGCGCTTGCGTCACCTGGTAAAGAAGGTGTTCTGCACCCACTGGCCTTCTTAGCCCTGGGGTTGCTGTGGAGGGATCCTGTTATGGCTACTGCTCCTCCCAGGGGTTGCCTCAGGGTCTCTACCAGAATTGCCCAGAGGGAGAATGCCAGCTGAACTTGAATTCCCTGGAAATGGCTTCAGAAAGGAAAAAGAGAAAAAATACCAATTATTTGGAAGATACTAGGTCCTGAAATTCATACAGTAAAACTGGGGAGAGAATCCAAATAGAAAACTGTCCTTGTTCATCCTTACTCAGCTTCCCTCCCTCATGCTATGTTCCCTAGGAATTCAGAAGGAAGCCTGGCTGGGGGTGGTGGCAGCATCTTCTCTAGGTTGGACCCTTCTGGAAGATTGAAGGCAGCCCCATGGGCAGATGGGCTGGCAGCCACTGAGTTTTAGATAAGAAAGAGTGTTGGCGTATTGCCCATGTTATTGCGGCAGATAGAGAAAAGACAGAAAGCTCTTCAAGGGACTGGTAGTTGATCTGCAAGACAGTGCCTCTTAGACTGGCTGGGTGTCACTGTGGTCATCATCCAGAGTCTAGTTATTAGCCCTAAACTGTGAGAGCTCTGGCCTGGAAATTTGATCTTGTCAGTATACATAGAAGCAGTCAGATTGGAACAAAGTGGGGGGAACTGAGCCACTAGCCCAATTCACAGATAACAGGTGAAAAATGAAAACTTGACAATGGGAACCAAAGTACAATTAGCAGTTACTTGGTGAGCACAGGGCCAGAGCAAGAAGATATGTTTGTTGTATGGCCTCAATGTTTATCAAACAGAACACCTCCTGTCCCCTTGACAGAGACACGATGACAAATTCGTATTCGTTTAACAAGTATTTGTAAAGCACTTCAAATAGTGCCCGACACATAGGAAGTCATTTAATCTTGGTAACAAAGTAGAATTATTATCCCTGTCTTACAGATGAGGAAACTGAGACTCAGGCATGTAACAACTTCCTAAGTCACACAGTTAGTATGTGTCAGAGTCAGGATTCATGACTGCTTGCAAGTCCCTGTCTTCACCAGGTCTGCGCTGGCGCTTTGCCCTTCCTTGTGCTGGGCCGGCTGCCTCCCTCCTTCAATATGTAGCTTGCAGTAGACCTGATGAGCATCTCAGAGGCGCTCCTCTGCCACCTGTCAACAGATTATTATCTCTTCTGGGATCCTTCTCCAGGTGGCCAATGTCACCTGGAATTGCATTAGCAGAGGGAAATCTGCGTGGCGGTTACAGGTTCAGCCTGCCCCACATTCATTCTCCCCAGTGTTGCTTCCCACATCCTATGCTGCCTCCTGGTGCAAGTTATGTATAATACAGGAAGCTGAAAATCTCAGTACGCTTAGCTGACCTTTTGTTGCTGATGTTGCTTTTTTTCCCCCCACCCTGGAATGCTCTAGACTGTGAAGAGACAATTATATTTGATACTGAGAGATTAAGAGGCTGACATTGAAAGAGGCCTCTAGAAAAATATATGCAGTAATCTATATAATGTTATATCCTAAAAATCCGTAGTCTCAGTCCCACCTTCTCATTTTACAGATGAGAAAACTGAAAGGTTAAGTCTACTTAACTAGGAGGTCTAGGCAGATTTTCAGTAAATTGTCGCCATCACTAGGTCATCGTTCCTCAGACACTAAATGATTCTACACGGGGAGATGTAGAAAGACCTGATAATTACTGGTGGTCTTGAAAGGAGGGTTTTTTAATAAGTGTATTCAACACTATACATGGGAACATAGGACCACACACTGTGCAAGGAAAGAGGACTCAGGGACTCATCTTTATGACATAAAGAATTGTTCTTCAAGGAGCAAATTAACAATGTGCTCATCCTAATGTGCTTCTCCAAGCTAATGCTCATTTGTTGATTGTCTGTTTTTAGCTGTCCTTGGAGTACACAATTTGCTCAACAATCCAAAGTTTGATGAAGAAACAGCCAATAATAAAGGTGGCAAAGGGCCTGTCAGAAGTAAGTTGACATGGAATCTGTGGTTTTGCAAAGCTTTGGAGCCTCCAGGGTCGCTGGTAGGAGAGAGGCCTGTTGACTCTTGCAGGCTTTGCACTCTGTTATTTCACTAGAATCATTGGACTTTAAGCAGTCAAACCAGAACAAAGCAGCTGACAGTGAGAGCTCTGGCAATGAAACTAGTACAGATCAGGGTATTTTGCCCAGAACACTTTCTTGGTAGGTCTTTTCAGTCAGAAGATAGAATTGCTGATATATGGGTCTGCATTAAATGGTATAATCCATGTTCATGAAAAAAAAAAGGCTGATATAAGATGGCATAGTTATCACAAAATGCAGTTTTATGTTCCTACGGCTGTTTTAATCAACTATGAAAGCTTCAATAAGTTCCCTTCTCTATTTGAGTGTCTTTTGTCTCAATAATAGATGCTTGTCATTAGAATTTTCATTCCCACTTCCCTCAGGAGTGTGAAAGACATGCTGGCATGGGCTTACTTGCACAGGTCATTACACACCACCATCTCCTATGTCAACATTTCCTGTAGAAGTGTACAATTAATTAGACTTTTTTATTCATTCATTCATCAGTCATCCACTAAATACCTATTATGTGTCAGGAACGTTCTAGGCTTAGGTACAAAGATGAAAATGGTCCCTGCCCAAAGGAACTTACCTGTCTGGGGTAGGGAAGGAACAGTAATCAGGTCATTTCAGTACAGTGTGATCCATATGCTTTGAAAACTCATAGAAGATTACAGCTTTTCTTAGGTTAATTTTGTTTTATTCACTTTGATGGAAACTTGGGAGATGCTTTCTAATCTCAGTAGCATATAAATGCAATAATATTTATAGTGATAATTTAGCCACACAATGAGCAATATTTCTTTTATTTTTTGAGATAGAGGCTTGCCCTGTCGCCCAGGCTGGAGTGCAATGGTGCAATCATAGTTCATTGCAGCCTTTAGCTCCTGGGCTCAAGTGATCCTCCTGCTTAGCCTCCTGAGTAGCTGGGACTACAGGTGTATGCCACCACACTCAGTTAATTATTTTTCTTTTTATTTTGTAGAGACAAAGTCTTGCTATGTTGCTCAGGCTGGCCTTTCTTGCTTCTTGCACATATGGATAAAAAATTCTCATCCTTTTTAGCTTCAGCATCGAAGTGTAATATTCTGACAGTATTTGTTATTAACAATCTGGTACATAACCTTCTGGACTTTTACATGTACACATACACACAAATATTAACTTGCCTTCAAACTGGTCTCTTATCAGTACCTACAGGTTTCCTTCATTCTTTTAATGAATAGATAACTTTTTAAATGAATATATAATTAAGATACTTTTTTTTTTTTGAGACAGGGTCTCACTCTGTTGTCCAGGCTGGAGGGCAGTGCCTCTACCACAGCTCACTGCAGCCTCAAACTCCTGGGAACAAGGGATCCTCCCATCTCAGTCCCCTGAGCAGCTAGGACTACAGGCATGCACCATTACACCTGGCTAATTTTTAAATTTTTTTTGTAGAGACTAGGTCTCCCTATGTTGCCCAGCCTAGTCTCAAACTCCTGGCCTCAAGCAGCTCTCCTGCTTCAGCCTCCCAAAGTGCAGGGATTATAGGTGTGAGCCATCATTCCTGGCTCTTGAATAGATTCTTTAAATGAATAGACAATGAGTTGTTACAGATTCTTTTAATTAATAGACAATGAGTTGTTATGTGATAATGCCATAGTTTATTTACCTGTTTTCATATCGATGGACATTTTGCTTATCATGTTTTGCTGTCACAAGTAATATATCAGGGAACAGGGAACACCCTTGGATACATATCTTTATGTATTTGTGCTATTTTTGTAGGTAAGACTTCTAGATATAGAATTGTTGGGTTATAGAGTATGCACATGTTAAATTTTGATAGATAATGCCACATTACTCTCCCAAAACATTTGCATCATATCACCTTCCCACTTAGAAGTGCGGAGATGCTTTTTCCTCCACATTGTTGCCAACTCCAAATATTATCTTGTTTCACACTTGTTTGCTAATGAAGTGGTATCTCATTTCTTTATTTTGGAGCTTAGTTACTTTTTATATTTTTTGATTGCGTGACAGATTCTTCTGAGCATATTATTGGTTCTTTTTTAATCGAGTTGCCTTACTGATTTGTAGGAGCTCTGTTTATACTGAGATATTAATCCTTTGTATCTCTCTGTTAACTACTTTTGAGAATTCTTCCATTCTTTTTTATCCCTTTCTCTTCCCATACCTTCCTCAAAACTAAAGCTCCAGAATAGAACTCAGAGGAGAGTAGGGTATAATCAAGAGGCCAGAGGGGTATTAAAGTTTGGGAAATGAAGACTTACTATGGTGTCTGATTTGTATCTCAGATCCTGTAGTCTAGTTAGTATAGTCTGACAGATGTCCATATGGAGCAGCAATAACTGCCCATGGATATTTTGAAAGTTGGAGTTTGCTGCAGGGCCTCCTGAACTTTTGGCTCCATGCAGTGTTAGCCCCAGGGAATTCTCACTGCAGTTGAGAAACACCAGCCTTCCAAACTGTGACTCAGAGCTACACCACCCCCATGCTTGCTCAGCTGAGAATAAACTTACTGTTATTGCTATTAAAGTGTCATTGGAATCAGAGCATATGAAAGAAATGTCATTTTTGGGGACATCACCACTGACTTTGATAGGAGAGACTTTGCATTTTTTACAATGAAAACTTGTGTTTTAGATGTTGTCAAAGGTGAAAAGGTCAAGCCAGTGTTTGAGGAACCACCTAATCCCACAAATGTGGAAATAAGTCTGCAGCAGATGAAAGCCAATGATCCTAGCTTGCAGGAAGTCAACCTCAACAACATTAAGGTATTTCATTATGATTATTGTCAGTCACTTAATTTATCATGAGGTCAGAAAACTTACCAGAGATGACCGATTGCTTGTTTTCCCACCTGTTTGCAGTTGTTTGTTGTCACTAACTTGGAATCAAGGTATGCTATTCAAAAGAAGTGGGTTTTGAAAAACAGTGATTTCTACAATTATTTGAAAACAATCAGCACACCTGAGTTAAACATAGTACATTAGTTATATCTATTGCTGAGTAACTGATTACTCCAAAACTTAGAGGCTTCAAACAGCAGACATTTATTATCTCACACACAATTTCTGAGTGTCAGGAATCTGGTGGTGGCTAGCTAGATAATGTGGCTCAGTCTCAAATGAGATGATAGTGAAGTTGTCATCAAGGTCTGCAGTACCAAGCTTGCCTGGGGCAGGAGGATCCAATTCCAAGATGGCAGATTCATGCAGATATTGGGAAGATGCCTCCGTTTCTCACCATGTGGCTCCCCAAAGCGAGTGATCCAAGACAGAACAATGAGAAAGCAGGAAGCCTCAATACCTGTTATGACCTGGTTTCTGAAATCGCATGTTGTCACTTCCATTTATTCAATTTGACAACAAGTCCTGCCACTCTCAAAAGGAAAGAATAGAAGAAAGAGAGAGAGAGAGAGAGAGAGAGTGTGTGTGTGTGTGTGTGTGTAAATATTACCTGAAGTCTGTTTTGTTTATTCTTACTGGGCCAATTTCTAGCATTTAATAATAGTAACCAACTTTTATTGAGTACTTACTATGTGCCATGTCCTTTGCTAAGTACTTGGAATTTGTTATCTCATTTAATTATTAGTGGAACTTAAAGGTTGTTAAGGTCATAGAGCTAGCCTATAGTGCAGTCAGGACCCTTCTCCATTTCTAACTGCACCCCAGATTGTCTCCCTCCCCAGTGCTCATTACTGTGCTAAATGATCTAGAAAAGAGACTACAAAGATTTATTCAGTCTTTACTCAAAAGAAAAATTATACTAAGAGAAAAACACTAAACAGATAATTATAACATGATGTGATAAGCCCCCAAATGTTATTAAATTGCAGAAAAGATAAATTTTAATGCTACCTAGGAGATCCAGTAAACAAAGGAGATGATATTTCATCTGGGTCTTGAAAGATGAGTAGGAATTAATCAGAGAAAAGGACAAAAGGAATTTCCAGGCTAAGGGGAAAGCATATATGTAAAGGTCTGGAAAAGAGAGAGATGGCATATAAAACAATGGCAAGTATGTCAGTCTGGCTAGAATATAGAGTGAAAAAGAAAAAGAGAGGTGCATACTTTCTTAGTTAGGGAAAACAGAAAGATGACATGAAGGGTAGCATAGTGGTAGGTTAGATTCCCCTATTGGACACTAAGTGGTGCTGTTGGCTCAAGATTGCTTGGTTGCTGAAGGCTGGGTAACAACCCTCATTTAGAAGGGATATCATGTATTTAGCTATCTACACATATATGGTATTTAAAGGTTGTGGGTTCTTACCTCAGCATGAGTATGCCATAGAATGGTTCATCAACTAGCCATGTCTTCTCTGTCTTAGAACATTCCAATTCCAACTCTGAGGGAATTTGCAAAGGCTCTGGAGACCAACACACATGTGAAGAAGTTCAGCCTGGCCGCAACTCGCAGCAATGACCCTGTGGCCATTGTGAGTAAAATTCTTAGAAATATAACATGAAGTTATTTAATTCACTGGAGGCTCTATTTAATTTGTTTTATTAGCTAACAGTTTTTTAGATCTGGTAAACTTACATTCTACACAGTTAGTGAGCAAAATTAATTATGATGCAATAGTAAAACTTCAGAACCCAACTGTCAGACACTTTATCTGGAATTTTGTGAGCATTGCAATATTCAGAGAAAGAAAAAAGATAAGTTTGACATTTAACTAAATAAACTTTTAGGGTTTGTTATGTGCTTAAGACACATTTTCTAAAACTTTGGCATCTACAATCACTGGATATTATGACCCCAAAATCCTTCAGGACCTAGCATCAATAGAAATATTAAAGTAGCCAAGCGTGGTGGCTCACATCTGTAATCCCAGCACTTTGGGAGGACAGGGCAGGCAGAACACCTAAGGTCAGGAGTTCAAGACCAGCCTGGCCAATATGGAGAAACCCTGTCTCTACTAAAAATACAAAAATTAGCTGGGCATGGTGGCACAGGCCTGTAGTCCCAGCTACTCAGGAGACTGAGGCAGAAGAATCACTTGAACCCTTGAGGCGGAGGTTGCAGTGAGCCAAGATTGTGCCACTGCACTCCAGTCTGGGTGCAGAGTGAGACTGTCTCCAAAAAAAAAAAAAAAGAAAAGAAAAGAAGAAAGAAATATTAAAATATATTTTAATATATTTTATATTTATTTTAATATATTTTAATTATATTTTAATATATTTAATATAAAATATATTAAAATAAAATATAATTTTAATATATTAAATTATAATATAATTTAAATAAATTAAAATAAAATATATTTTAATATATTTTAATGGATTAATGTGTGTCTCAAATATCTTAGACAACCGAATCATGAAACATTTTGTGTTTGACACCCCGTTGACCAGAATATGAAAAAAATAGCCAGCCAGGTATGGTGACCCACACCTGTGGTCTCAGCTACTCAGGAGGCTGAGGTGGGACAATTGCTTGAGCTCAGGATTTTGAGGCTGCAGTGAGCTATGATTGCACCTCTGCACTCCAGTCTGGGCAACAGAATAAGACCTCAGATAGATAGATAGATAGATAGATAGACAGAGAGATAGATAGATAAAAATAGTGAACTAAAAGTTCTGTTCTTTCTATGCATTTTAGATAATTTAGCCAAATAAGGAAGCCCCTTAATCCGAGTAAATATTTATACCATTACTGTCATGATTTTTATTCTTCCAATCAATAGCTAATTAGTAACTGCTCCTATTAATAGCTAACGTATTGAGGAATTAGTAAATGCCAACAGTGATCTTTGTGCCTTCTACACATCATCTCATCTATTTGTCACTGTAAAACTATGCAGTATATACTAATATTAGTTCCAACTTTAACAAACAAGAAAACAGGCTCAGAGAGGTTAAGTAAGCTACCCAAGGTAATACAACCAGTAAATGGCAGAGCCAGGATTCACTACCAAGTCTTTCTGGTTCCACAACCAGAATGCTTAATCATCAAGGTATGCTAGATTTACACACAATACCTAGCTGTTATTCATTTGCTAAAATATGTCACTTATCAAAAGCCTGGGCATCAACCTGTGGTTCTGTAGCATTTAATGGGCAGCCCTTGAATCAAGTTAGAAAAATGAAAGTTGTCTTGACTTGATGGTTTGATTTAAAGTTACATGTCTTTTGGAAGATCTAAAATAGCATTTAAAACAGATGACATGAAAGTAATGACTACTTATCATGGTCCTGGCACAGAATAGATGCTTGAAAAGTACTTGTTAAATAAATGAATGATCACAACCTCCAACCTCTAGCAATACAGAATTTCTATGGCGATCACAGCAAACTTGAAATAAACACTCATGTAAAAGAGGAACCAGGCTACAAAATCAATGTTTTTACCAGCAGTTATTACATGTCTAAATTTGTAGATTAAAAGCAGTTTTGAATTTGAAACCTATCATTAAAAAGAAAAATAGCAGGACTAGGTAATTGGTAAGGTGAAATGAGCAGTTTAAGGATTCTTATCTAGTATGGTTTTGTACCATTTCTGCATTTTAGTAGATTTTTTTCAGTAAAGCAAAAATAGTCACAGTATACTTTGTGTGTAAATGAATAAAGGAATAAAGAAATTATTTGTCACTTCCATTTAATATATTATTTTCAGTAAAATTGCAGGGTTGGGGTTAGTTCATAATCACTGTCAACACTACTAATAAATAATTTCACTCTTATTCTAGACAAAATAGATAACTTACTAAGTGGATTAAATAAATTCCAAATACATAATCACTGATGCTGTTTTTAATGCAACAACTATGTGTTGAATGCCTATTATGTGAAAAACACTATGCTAGGAGCTGGATTTTTTTAGTAACGTTTTTCAGGCAAATCTGACCTTTCGCAACTTGCTTTTTAAAGAATAGTTTATTTGGTAACAAATGTTGCCAAATATATGGAGAAAGGGCAACACTTGTATACTGTTGGTGGGAATGTAGAGTAGTATAGCCATTATGGGAAACGATATGGAGGTTTCTCAAAAAACTCAAATTAGAACTACATATGATCCAGCAATCTCACTACTGGGTATATATCCAAAAGAAATATATCCAAAACAAATCAGTATATTGAAGAGATACCTGCCCTCCCATGTTTACTGCAGCACTGTTGACAACAGTCAAGATATGGAATCAACCTAAGTGTTCATCAGCAGATGAATGGATGAAGAAATGTGGTGTATATATACACTGAAATATTATTCAGCCGTAAAAAAGAATGAAATCCTGTCATATTCAGCACTATGGGTGGGACTGGAGGTCATTGTGTTAAGTGAAAGAAGCCAAGCACAAAAAAATAAATATAGCATGTTCTCACTTACATGTGGAAGCTAAAAAAAAAAAAAATTGGATCTCTTGGAGGTAAAGAGTAGAATAGTGGTTACCATAGCTCAGGAAGGGAAGGGAGTGGGGAACAAAAAGAAGTTGGTTAAGAGACACGAAAATAAAGGCCAGGCGTGGTGGCTCACGCTTGTAATCCCAGGACTTTGGGAGGCCAAGGTGGGCATATCACGAGGTCAGGAGTTCAAGACCAGCCTGATCAACATGGTGAAACCCCGTCTCTACTGAAAATACAAAAATTAGCCAAAGGTGGTGATCCCCACCTGTAATCCCAGCTACTTAGGAGGCTGAGGCAAGAGTATTGCTTGAACCTGGGAGGTGGAGTATGCAGTGAGCTGAGATCACACCACTGCACTCCAGCCTGGGTGACAGAGCGAGACTCTGTCTCAAAAAAAAAAAAAAAAAAAAAAAAAAAAAAATATATATATAAATATATATATATATATATATAAAAAAAAAAAACAGTTATATAGTAAAATTTATAATAAAAAATAATTTATTAAAAATATAAAAATATCAAA
>CAUYLG010007268.1:0-26059 GCA_963573385.1 Cacajao melanocephalus
CAGTCCTATAAAATTATAAAAAATATAACAATAAAAAAAAAAAAAAAAAAAAAAAAAAAAAAAAAAAAAAAAAAATTAAAAATCCTTTCCAAAGTTGACCTAGGGATTTTATAGCTCTATATTTAAGGAAACAGGAAAAAATAATTTTGGGGGAAAAATACAGATCAGGAATTTTCTATTATCTTTGAGGAACAGGTGGGTAAATATGACTCTGAAGTCCCTGTTGAGTCAGGTTATAAAATGCTGACAACAGGGATATCAAGAGGAAACTGGGACAGAGTTAGAAAATCTGAGGACTGAGCTCCCTAATTCCCAAGAGCAAGAACCTGATTGTCCTAGGGGAGCTCAGTTCCCAGAAGACCCTATGGAGAGTCAACACAAAGGTATATAAAAAGCTTCACAACAGGAAGATGCCAATACCAGACCACTGTTGCCTACTTACTACCCATCCAGGCTGCACTGGGGCAGACTATATATCCTAACATTCTGGCATGAAGTAGTTCTGATAAGTGGGGAAAGAATAGTTGGGGGTTCAGATAGACAATAGGGCAGCAGGGATTCATTGTTCTAGTTTTCCTTTGGAGTTCAAATGTGTGTGATTTCAAAACAAAAATCCAGAAGGAAACATGAGATTAATACATTTATTCCAAGTAATTAACACATTAAAAATAAAGTTAAACTTGTCCAAGCCAACTCATAAATTCTTTAATCATTTTAACAAAATGTACAGCCCAAAACATCATACTATGGTGGAAATAAATTGGGAGAGGAGGAGGTAGAGGAAAGGATACATATGGGTTTGTGGGACAGGGAATTTCAATCTCAAGAAAAGTTTCACATATCTTCTACCCCTTCACAACAGAAATGGCTGCTAAACAATTTAGTACAAAGTGTTATTGGATCACAATACAATGAATAAAGGCCATTTCAAAAATGAAAGTGATCCCAAAAGCCTATCTGTTCCTGGCAATGAACCATGAAAAAGTCTTACCGATTTGTCGATTTGTCATCTTCTAAAAGTGAGCCTACCAGATGTTCTTCCTTGTTTATTTCCAAACAGGTTTGTGGGTTAGCAGGACAATGCATCTCAAGAAAGGCAACAGAGTAAGGGAAGTACAGGAGTTGACATGCCAATAAAGGATGTAAACAGTAAACAAAAGAGCTACTCACGTTGCATTTCAAACAATGTTAAGGCAGGCCCATCCAAATGGAAGCCTAAGAGATGAACAATTCTTCCAAGTTTTCCATTTCAGCAAGCTTTCTGGTGTTTCTCCCAGAGATGCATCAACTGCCCAGGAAATTGGGTAGGAATACAACACAGCCATTGGAGAGGTCAGCTGTCTCCATCCTCCCCAACATTTCAGAAATGGCAGAGTCAAAGCCAAAATACAATCAAAGCACACTATGTGGTGAGCCAGTTAAGACATCTGATTTTAATGACAAAGTGGGAGAAAATAAATTGGCCAAAAAAAAAAAAAAAACCCAGAAAATACATTTTTACAGAGATATATATAGAAGTTGTTATTGATTTGTCTGGTATCTTAAGGGGAAAGGAAAAAGGAAAGGAGGTAAATTTTTCAGCTTCCATGAACATTTACTGTAAGATGCTGACCACATCTCTTGGTGTAGGTTCCAGATGAGATAGCAAACTAGTCCTGGATCATCTGGGCATCTGATTTCTAGAAGCCAATTTGATTCATTCGGAAGCAGCTCTAGGTATTTATTCTTAGTTGTGAACACTGGACTCTGTGTGGTCCTGGATGGCACCAACTGTAGCTTCCTGTTCAGGCATTTCCTGAGGGACCATATTGTCTTCAACTACCTGCTCCCTTGGAGGTGACCTTGACACTGGAGTTTTAACCAAATTCAGAGGGTTGCCACTGTCATCATCTACTTGCAGAATTGCCACCTCTGTGATGGATGCATTCGGTATTTCTAGCTTTAATGGCCCCATCTCCAGGGAGCTACACTTAGAAGGGTCACCTGGCTCAGAGAGTGGAGAACATAGTTTATCTTTTTGAACTCCAGAGGTCCGTGTGACAAAGTCAACAAGGTCTGGAAGGCAAGGAGATGGCCCAAGGCCTACAGAATTAATTGCTTTTAATTCCAATCTGAGTGACTCTTGTTTGTCTAATTGGGAAGATTCTTCTACTTCCTCAGGCATCATTCCTCCTGCTAACAGGTCAAGGGCCTGGTGTGTTCCCTCTAGGCCCCCTAAGCCTCGGTCAACATTTTCTGTAAGTCCAGTTTTCAAAATGTTAGGAGAAGGGATCCTAACACTCCTGGGATTGGATGAATTTCGTTCACCTTCTGTCTCAAAGTCAAGCACCAAGGTTTTGGGAGAATCCAATGGAAACCCAGAAAAAGATGGTATTGGTTCAAAGTCAGTGGGAGTAGAGGAATTACACCCTATAGGTAATATACAATTTTCTTCACAAACTTTCTGAGACAAGGCAGTTGGGGATCTATGTGCTGGGCTTACCCGAGTACTGCAGAAATCAACAGGCATATCCCCCAGGGCAGTAAGGTCCTCTGCCTTTAAGTCTGTAGATTCAAAGTCTTTTAGGGCCTTGCTTTCTATTGTCACTGGTAACTCTGTATGGACATCTTGTAGCTCCAGTGCTTCTACTTTTGGTTTCTCTGGGCTCTCCCACGTCTCTGGCCTCTTGTTTTCATCCCAAACAACCAACTCATACATCTTTTTAACTAGAAAGTCTTCTGTTCTTTTTCTCTTGAGTTTGAGGCGTCTGTACCTAGAAGTTCTAGAAGCTGATTCTGGAGCTGAATTTTTTAGCCCCTCCTCACTAACTGAAACTCCTTGCTCTTGTGGACTACCTGTTAAACACACAGCTGATCTGGCCGGGGACTGAAGAAACAACTCTGGGGCAGAAATTTTCACAGGTATATCTTGTGGGTTCTTGGGTAAAGACCTAGCTTCTGATGAAAATGAGTCTAATTTTGCCTTGGTGGAAGAGCAAGTCTGTGGACTCAATTCAATCACTACTTTACTAGGAGTTTCACTTCCTGTCATCAATTTATTGGACTGTTCAGCCTCTTTGTCAATCATTAGCAAGTTGGGCTGTTTTACTTCTCCTTCCCACATGTATCTGTTCCCATGCTTCAAATTAGAATCTTCTATGTTGTGGGGTCCAATGCTGGTACCTGCTCCCTCATCAACTATCCCCTCAGAGAGCTCTTTTACCCTTCCTTGTAATTCAGTGTTTGTCTCTATCTCACTTTCTCTATAATTCTCAGATTTACGGAGCTCTTGGCTTTCCTTATCCTGGTGAACAGATTCTCTGAGGTGGATTTCTACCAACTTCTGAGATTCTTTGCACTGTATATCTAACAGTTGAGGAGGTGGTTCTACACCAGGTGGCCCTGGCTCTTCCATGTCAAGCTCACTCTTCCTCTCTGGAGATATACCCCTACTAGGGTCACTCTGGAAGGAACTAGAGGTCCATACGGCCAAAGTGTCTGTCTTTGGGGTAATCGTTTCATAAGTCCTGCTTTGGCACAACCTTGTCAGAGGCTGTAGGAAGCCATAGGTGCTGCCTGTGCTTTTTGGGTCTACATGTTCTACAACTGACCATTTCCCTAGGGCCACCAGAGTTTTTACAACAGGCTTTTCAGAGTTGCTGACTATAGGAGCAGTGACCAAACCATCATCTTGATGCAACTCTTCTTGGGATGCACTGCTGTTCAAAGGAGAAGTCGAAGAGGTGTCTGAATTTTTGGTTCTAGAGAGGTTGCTATTTTCCCCATTGGCCAATGGACCACCACTCAGCTTAGTCTCAGGGGCCCCCTTTCCACCACTACTATAGAATATGTCATACAGGTCCTTAGCATTGGCTGTGGCTAAGCATGAATTTCGCTTCTCTAATTTTTTGGCTTGTTCACTGAACACACTTGAGAGGGGTGGTGGAGGACGTACTAACACAGAGAACAGGGTCTGGTCTCGGTCACTCTCACTCACCCCAGGAGCTGTCTCATCGGAAGGAATGGCAGCTGGCTGTGCTGAGGCCATGATGGCTACAGGCAACACTGGGTTCAAAATGTTAGGACCCACGAAGCCAGGGCTGAGAGTCTGAGATACAGTTGGGTTTGATTTTACTGGATCCAAGAGAGCATTTCCTTGAGCAGGAGATGGAGCAGCTGGATGAGGTATAACTGGGGGTGGTGGAGGTGGTGGAGGTGGGGGTGGTGGAGGAGGTGGTAGTATTTGTTCAGGTAAATGGGATGGCTCATTCTTTTCAGCCAACACCACTTTTTCCTCTGGAGACCCTTTTAGAATCACCTCTTCCCCTCCAAATGCTTTGGAGATGATGTCTGGAGGTAAGAGGAGATCAGCTGAAGACTCTTTAACCACTGGCAGAGGTTTAGCAGTGGTTCCAGAGGATTTAATAGACAGAAAGGTGTTAAGAGGAGCTGGCTTGCTCATTGTAGCTGAACATGACTTGCGGAGTACTGTGGATGGGATAGGCAGGTTGGGTCGGATCTTAGTCTGCGTTGAAGTTGTCACAACAGGCATCCAAGGGCTGGTATGTGCAACAACAGTTTTCCCAGAGAGCTTAATTTTGATAGGCTTTGCCTTCCCAGCTTCAGCTTTGCCATCCTCTTTGTCCTTACTACTCTCTATAATCTCTTCTTTAGAGATACTTGGGGTCACTACTGAACTTTTCTCCTCTTCTTTTTCTGGCTTCTTCCAGCTGAATTTCCCAAAAGAAGATGATGTTGGTGATTCCTTCTTTACCTCTTCTTTCAACTGGAGTTTGATGCCCGTGTTCCTTTTATTTTCAGCTTTTTCAGGGGAGTTCCTACCCTCAGAGAGTTGGTCTTCTAATTTCTCAGAGACCTTGTCATCCTCCTTTACTTCTTTCACAGCCTTTGCCTTTTTTTCTTTCTTATCCTCCTTTGGTTTCTCACTCAGTTTGCGCTTTAGCTCACTCTGCCGTCGCCGTTCTGTCTCTAGGACCACAGCCAAGCCAGCTTGGCGGTCTAGATTCCGCCGCTCCTCATATAATGGGTTTTCATCCACGTATTTCTGAGAAGAAAACAGATAAAGGCTCAAAAACTGGTAAAAACATAAGAGAAAAAAATCTTGGCCCTGCCACTGTTAGAATTCACTTAGTAGAAATCCCCAGAATAATCTTCCTCAAGGACATATAGGATGCTATCAGCAGCATCTCCCACTAGGATTGAGGAGAACTTAAGAGGTTATATGGAATTTGAAGTGTCAATGACTTTTTCTGGCTCAGAATTCAGGTGACAAAGTCAAAAGCATTACTTCAGAAAAGTTGGAAACTTCACAGCCTACTACAAAGACCAACCTTGTATTTCTCATTGTGTTGGTGACCCTTCACATGTTGCTCCCCAGAAATTGGATCCCCCAAAAATTCTTCACAGAGCTGGCAGTAAAATCCACTGATGGGAACCAGAAACTCAGAGCCTGGAAGAAGTAGAAAAAAGTCAAGGAAATAAGTCGATTCCACCCAGAATAACAGCAACCAATGGAAATTCCATCACCCCTTTACAGGAAAATAGTTACAGTATAAAGGGCCTTACCCACTTTGAAGTCAGAAGTAGCATTTAGATGAATCCCAATAGCAAGTCTTTCCAAACTAAGGCTTGAACTATAGTCTTCTATTTCTTCTACCTCTTAGGAACACTAACTGGTTAATTTAGGAGTTTCCTGTGCCAGATTCACTCCTGTTGCTGAGTCTCCTCAAATCCTAACTAGCACTAAGCATCTCAGGAGATATAAAAACCATACTCCCGAATAGTTCATTATCATTTTATGAAGATCTCTCATGTTGGTATTAATCACTGAGGAATCTATCTTCTGTAGATCTAAAGGATATAGAAGCAGCACAGGCTACTTGTGAAGGTAAGAAATTGAAAAGTTTAAAGACGAAGAAAGTTTCTGCTTCTCCATTTACCCCTTATTAACAATGACTCAAAATATTGTATAGTTCTTAGTTGAAAAGGCAATTAAATTACTGCATCTCCCAGCTAGGCGCAGTGGCTCATGCTTGTAATCCCAACACGTTGGGAGGCTGAGGCAGGTGGATCACCTGAGGTCAGGAGTTAAGAGACCAGCCTGGCCAACATAGTGAAACCCTGTTGCTATTAAAAATCCAAAAAATTAGCTGGGTGTGGTGGTGGGTGCCTGTAATCCCAGCTACTAGGGAGGCTGAGGCAGGAGAATCGCTGGAACCCAGGAGGCGGAGGTTGCGGTGAGCCATTGCACTCCAGCCTGGGCAACAATAGTGAAACTCCGTCTTTAAATAAATAAATAATTTAAAAATTACTGCATTTCCTGTCCTTTTTAACCTGGATTCCAAATAAGTAAGATTTTGGGCCCATAAGCCAATGACAAAGACAGTTCTATTATATTTTAAGTGACATGTCTATGTTTAACATCTGTTAATAGTACATATTTGGCCATATGGGTAGAGATCATGGTCTTATAGATCTCTTTATAGCTTCAGGACCTAGTACACTCTTTTGTACACAGAAGGCATTCTTACGGCTTTGTTAAAAGGAATGGTTATGTCTCATGCTAATGCTGCTTCCTAGCAACTTAGCTCAGGGACACCTCTTCCTCAACTGAATATAAGGAAACCACAAAGGAGGCAAAGAGAAAACATACCTTTTGCAGGAACAGTTATCTTGTCAGTGCGCTTTACAGCATCTTGCTTGGCCTCACTCTGGGTCTTTGAAGCCCAAGGTCTGTTGTAGGGATCCAGTGTCTATTTGTAAGAGGCAGAGGTGCTCACACAACAGCACTAAAAACTCAATGACCCACTTTTCTCTCTTTTTCTCCCCCATACATAAGACCAGGGGACCAGAAGCCCCCAGCAACCCACCCCCAACCCCTCTGCCAACTGTTTAAATGGAAATCACCTGTGGAAAAGGTAAACACATGTTAGAGCAAGTACCAGAAAAAGGTAAAATGAAACAAAAAAATCAGGTACTCAAGGAATCAAAAGAGGCAGAAACCTCACTTACACTTGTCATGGTGTTTAGTTATAGCCAAGTCCCCTGGACTGAGTCCCGGGAATGGTGTCTCCTTTGTTGGTGTGTCTTGGCTCTTCAGATTGGGGCTCCTGCCCATATGAGAATGTTTCCTTTTCCAGCTTTGCAATGCAGATAGGGGTATAGAAATTTGAAGAGAGTGAGGGTGGGAGCGAAAATAACAGAGAGCAGGATACCTACCTGTGTGTGCTTCTTATTGTGCATATGGGTGAAGAAGTCAAACATGGTCCCACAGATGGTGTTGCAGTCTTTACACCAGTGATTGCCAGCATCATAATACTCATAAGCAGCAGTGGGCTGATCCAACTGCTTAGTGGCTGACTGGGGGCTTTCGGCAGGCTTGGGGCTCTTAGTACGAAACTTCTCATTGTTTACTTTTGATTCCTAGAGGGGAAAAATCTGTACTTACAAGAAATTCAAGGCAATCTAGACTTGTCTTCTCTTAGAAATAACAGAAATACAGCCATATGACCATATTTTCAATATTTAAAGCTGCACAAGTTGAGGGGAACCCTAACAGAAACATGTCTCTAAGACTCACACAGAACAATTTGACTTCATAGTGCTATCACAGCATGAAAAGTAAATCATAACGGCAATATATTTACTTCCATATCCTAAAATATCTCTAGAAGAACAGCCAAGGTTGTGGAATCATTGGCTGGGGAAGGGAAGTGGAAAACAAGGGTGGGTAGGAGTCTCTTCACCGTATACCCTTAAGTAGATGTTGAATGTGTTACCTATGCAACTAAATAGTTAAATTTGAAAATCATGATGATGACTAAGGAGGCAAAAAATACCAAAATGGAAAAGGTAATTGACAGGCTAAGCAAAGAAAATGCAGAAAATAGGTGATAGTGAACTTATCACATACCTCCTGGTATGAAAAACTGGAGAGATGGGTTGGTATACACAGATAAAGCAGACAGTCATCTATGTAGAATGATTTAAAGGAATCTGAAAAAAACATTCCTAAGTGCCTAAAATATCACTTTTAGAATTTAACACCTTTAGAGGCTAGGCTCACGCCTATAATCCCATCACTTTGAGAGGTCAAGGTGGGCAGATCACTTGAGGCCAGGAGCTCAAGACAAGCCTGGCCAGCATGGCGAAACCCCATCTCTTTTAAAAATACAAAAATTACCCAGGTGTGGTGGTATGCACCTGTAGTCCCAGCTATTCGGGAGGCTGAGGGCATGAGAATCACTTGAACCTGGGAGGCAGAGGTTAGAGTGAGATAAGATTGTGCCACTGCACTCCAGCCTCAGCAAAGAGTGAGACCCTGTCTCAAAAAAAAAAAAAGAATTTAACACCTTTGAGTTATCCTCTTTTAAAATACATCAACTCCTTAATATTAAAGTTATCAATGGTAAATACTTTAATATGAATTAATTTATTACCAAGCTGAAACAAGGCACTCAGGAAATGAGAATTTTGGTTAATGTTCAGGAGTAAGGCACAGAAAAAGATAATTTTTGCAACTCAGAGGCTAACTATGAATGGGGTTCTATAGTACACAAGATGAAGGAACTAGGCACCTGGAATACTGGCTCATGTGGGGAAAAAGACAGGATAGAGAAAGAGAAATAACTGGGGCTTCAAAGATACTCTTTCCCTACCTGAGTCTTATTCAAGAATCACTAAAGAGATCACACCAGACAGGGAGAGTTCAGACTCTCCTGGTGGGAGTATTAACTGGCACCATCTTCTAGAAGATAATCTAGGAATACATATTACCTACCTTAAAATTCTGTATACCTTTTAACCCAGCAATTCACTCCTTGACATTTATCTTACGGAAATTATCATGTCAAACAACAGGTGATTTGATTTGTTAAATAAATTTTGCTTAACCATGCAACAAAAACAACAAAAAATAAGGTTGTTAAAAATGATATTATAGAAGTGTATTTATTGACATGGAAAGATGTTCATGATATACTGAGAAAATAAAATACACTTGAATAATCAATAAAGATATGTCAATAGACATAGAATGTTGAATATAACTTTATCCAAAAGACTTTCTCTAAGCACTCTATTCCCCTTATTCTGTTTTCTTTTTTTTAGGCACTTGTCATTACCTAACATGGACTTATTTATTGTCTGTCTTCTGCTGTTTAATGAGAATAGGAAACTTGTCTATACTGTTCAGTGTGATACTTCCCATATCTAGACCAGTTCCTGACAATTTCTTGATGATCAATAAATATTTGTTAAGTGAATGGACAGAATTAATACCCTGGTGTATGTATTTGGAATAACGTACACCAAGGACCAAGGTATTAATAATATCATACACCAAGGTATTAATAACAGTGGTCTCGGTTGGGCCCAGTGGCTCATGCCTGTAATGCCAGCACTTTGGGAGGCTGAGGTGGGCAGATTACTTGAGCTTAGGAGTTCGAGACCAGACTGGGAAACATGGCGAGACTTCAACTCTACAAAAAATACAAAGATTAGTTGGGTGTGGTGGTGGTGAGCACCTGTAGTCCCAGCTAATGGTGAGCTTGAGATGGGAGGATTGCTTGGACCCAAGGGTTGGAGGCTGCAATAAGTCATGACAGTGTCACTGCACTCAACCTGGGTGACAGAGTGAGATCCTGTCTCAAAAAAAAAAAAAGTAATAATAATAGTTGTCTCTAGGTAGACGAAATTGCAGGTTTGTATGTACTTTTCTGAAATGAACGGAAAGGGAAAGAAAACCTTAAACCAACTATACATTTTAAAGAGAGGTAAAGAAAGAAGAAATACCAAGGACAGGTAAGAAAATAAGGCTGCAGACATAAATATTTCTTATTGCTGAGATGAAAACTGAATTGTAACATATCCCTGTTAGTTTCAGAGACCATGAAGACTCACAGAAATCAAGATGATAGATTATCATGAGGTTGATATATGAATAGAAATCCAATGTACAAGTTAATTACAAAGGACTAGAGCTTTTAAATTCTTCTCCCATCAAAGGCCCTACCTAGACTCAAGACCCAGGTATAAAAGACTAGTCCTGGCTTGGCACGGTGGCTCACACCTGTAATACCAACACTTTGAGAGGCCAAGGTGGGTTGGCCAAGGAGACCATCCTGGCCAACATGGTAAAACCCCATCTCTACTAAAAATACAAAAATATTAGCTGAGCATGGTGACATGCACCAGTAGTCTCAGCTACTCAGGAGGCTGAGGCAGCAGAATCACTTGAACCTGGAAGGCAGAGGTTGTAGTCAGTCTGGCAACAGGGCAAGACTGCCTTAAAAAAAAAAGAAAAGACTAGTCCTACCTGGTTGAGAAAGAAGTCTCCCGGGAAGACAGGGAAAAATAGAGCTTGGGTGATAATACAGAATATATTCTCTTTCCTACCTCTCAATTCAACATTAACTGAGGATGTACCATGTGCCAGACACATTGTATGCCACGGGAAACACAAAGATAAAAAACTTTCCTCTTTTATCCTCAAGAAGATCTCGGGCCAGGTGGAGTGGCTCACATCTGTGATACTAGTACTTTGGGAGGCTGAGGCGGGAGGATCATCACTTGAGCCCAGGAGTTTAAGACCAGCTTGGGGCTGGGCGCAGTGGCTCAACGCCTGTAATCCCAGCACTTTGGGAGACTGAGGCAGGTGGATCACCTGAGGTCAGGAGTTTGAGACCAGCCTGGCCAGCATGGGGAAATCCTGTAACTACTGAAAATACAAAAATTAGCCAGGTGCGGTGGCACACACCTGTAATCCCAGCTACTCCGAAGGCTGAGGCAAAAGAACTGCTGGAGCCCAGGAGATGGAGGTTACAGTGAGCCATGAATTAATCAATACAATCCAGCCTGGCAGACTGAGTCTGAATCTGTATAAAAAAAAAAAAAAAAAAAAAGACCAGCCTGGGCAATATAGCAAGATCCCATCTTTATCCAAAAAAAAAAAAAAGAGCTCTCATTAAGTGAAGACAGAAATTAGAAGAGTCCTTATATAAGACAACAAAATAAATTTTACAAAGAAACAAATTACAGAGTGCTAAAGAAGGGCTGACTAGATCTGGGTGGAAATCTGGAAATTCTTCATGGAGAAGGCGGTATCCAAATTGGGACTTAATGGATGAGTGGGGTTGGGAGAAAGATTATTCCAGGCTAATAGGATTATTAATGCAAAATTAGAGAGGTATAACACCAGATATTGCACATGTGAAAAATTGCATTTTGAGGTCACAGCAGTGTAAGATGTTATAATGTTTCTTGAGCAGCATTCATTATTATGTGCCACACCCTGGGCTATGTATTGGGAACCATATTGAATAATGACACAGATAAAATCCCTGGAATTTTTGTACCTTAAAATCAAATTGGGGGGAACACATATAATTATATAATTAGATCTGTCATAAATGCTAAAAGGGAGTATTACAAGGTATTATGGGAGTGCATATCAGGCAAATTTAACAGTCTAGGGAATCAGAGAAGGAAATAAGAGAAGTAATTTAAGATGCAATCTAAAGGATGAATTGGAGTTAGTTAAAAATAGGTAAGGAAAGAGTTTGGTTTGCATGGTAAAGAAAGGGAACAGAAAATGTGAGGTCATGAGAGGAGAAGATATATATGAAAAATGAAAAGGTTAGTAATGAAACTACAGTAAGCAAGAGGGAAAAGAGGCATGAAATGAGGTTGAAGAGGTAGGCAAGGGATTAAGTATCATGATCGCTAGCTCTATGTGGAGAAATAATTAACGTGGAAACATAAGCAAAAACTGATGTGGCTTGGAGTTGAACGTCAGTGGAGATGGTAAGCTGAATGGAATCAAGATTTACTTTGGAAAGGGACCTGACAGAATTTGTAATTGATTGTGTATGGAGCAGTTAGGAAGAGGAGAGCACTAAGAGTGACTTTTAAGTTGCTGGCATGAAAACTGTTGGACAGTGTGCCATTCACTGAAAATGGATAACAATGGAGGAAGAAAAAGTTGGAAGGAGGTTGAACACAACTATGAATGTAGTCTAGGACACGCTCAATTTGAAGTGCCTATGAGATAATGATGTGGAAATGGTAAGTAGGTTGTTAGACACTCAGAAGACTCATTTGAACTAGAACATAAAACCGGCATTTGTCAAATGGCATTTTAGCAAAGGACTGGATGAAATGGCCTAGAAAGAAAGAGCAAATTCTGGAGAACTGGGCAAGGACCTAGCCCTGAGAAACTCAAACATTTAAAGATTATATATATGAGAAGATAGACAGCAAAGGATACTAAGCAGGAGCATCCAATAATGTACTAGGAGGAAAAGAAGTGTGTCAGAAGCCAAGGGAAAAGAGTATTTGTAGAAGAAAGTGATTCTTGGCCTCAAATGCTGCTCATTTGAGAAGTAAAATCTATCTACTGACTTTAGCAACATAATAGTGACCTAACATGAACACAGATGCTAAATATGAACCCCTCAAAAGTGTATATGCAAGTTGTGAGAAGATTAGAAGCCAGATAGGAGTGGGTTAAGAAGTAAATGCTGGAACAAGAACATGGAAGGTCCTGAATACCAAGGATTTTGGATTCTTTGTGGGCAACAAAGAACAGCTGAAATTCTGAAGAGGAGTACCATGTTCTGATCTATACTTTAAGAAAATAATTAACAAGAGTAAGAACAGTTTGAAAACCTAAGCTAAGAAAACGGCTGGAAAACTTCTGTAGGAGTCTATGGGGAAAAAAAAGGTATAACAGAAATGGAAAAGTTGAGTTGTTACCTTGCTAGAGGAAGAGTTTGAGAATGATGACCCTTTTTCTGGGCTCTTAGATTTTTCTGCTTTCCCGGGCTTCTCTGTAGGCTCTTTACTGTCACTTAAAGACTTCTGAGATTTATCAAAGATGTTAATTCCCAAGATCTGAGCCACTTTGTCCAGTTCAGATTGCTTCTTTTCTGCCTCTTCTGCCTCTTGCCGTAGCTCTGCAATGTCCTTCATAATGTTATCCTGAAGCCGACTCACCTCCACCAGGAGTGGGTCTTTGTGACCATCCTTCTCCCTTCGTTTCTTGCGCAGCATTTCTCCTGAGCAGTCAAATGTCAACAAAAAGAAGCACAGGAAAATAAGATGAGTCATTTCTCATTTACAAGTAGTAATTTGTCAGGGCCTTATGGTTACAAAATCTTTGCCCACAAAAGTTTCTAAGAGCAGCCAGGCACAGTGGCTCATGCCTGTAATCCCAGCACTTTGGGAGGCCAAGGCGGGCAGATTACCTGAGTTCAGGAGCTTGAGACCAGCCTCGCTAACATGGTGAAACCCTGTTTATACTAAAAATACCAAAAATTAGCCGGGCATGGTGACAGGCACCTGTAATCTCAGCTACTTTGGAGGCTGAGGCAGGAGAATCGCTTGAACCCAGGAGGCGGAGGTTGCAGTGAGCCAAGATCACGCCATTGCATTCCTCCAGCCTGGTTGATAGTGAGAGACACTGTTTCAAAAAAATTTTTTTTTCTAAGAGCAAGTGAGACTGTCCTTCCACATGGGTTGGTGTAAGTGAAGCTTCTATGAAGGTAAAGGATGGGTTATGACATTATCTTTAGGGTAAAGGTTATTAGCTAAGGATCTATGGACAGGCTTAAGAAACTCCATGAACTCCCCTAACAGTATATACAATTTTGTGTGTCTCCCCAAAATATTAATAAATATTACAACTATGAATCTAGCAGTTGTCCTCTCTTCAGAGAGGTGAAGAATTATTTTAGGGTAATACAGTTGACTTTATCTGATCTAAGGACACATGAACAACTTCTTCAATGAGTTTTAGGTTTTGCCTCTGATTTATCTTTTTTTTTTTTTTTTTTTTTTTTTGGTAGAGATGGGGTTTTGCCACCCAGGCTGGTCTCAAACTCCTGAGCTCAAAATGATCTGCCCCACTTCAGCCTCTCAGAGTGCCGGGATTACAGGTGTAAGCCACTGCACCCAGATGGCTTACTTAACATTATCTCCTATTCCAAACTCCAGATCCTCTGGGGTTAATCCTCACCAGATAAATAAATAAATTTCTTATCCCTAAACAGTCCAAACCCAGACAGAGGCAATTACATCTTCTCCCACTCTGTTCATTCATACCATCAGTATTTAGAAGCCTTGTTATGTTCTTTTCCTCACTGTGTATATGAATTCCTAAAAGCATAAAGAAATGGAATAAAAAGGAAGGCATCAGGGAACATTTTTTTGCCCTAAGTTTAAGGAAAGACCAGGCATGGTGGCTCATGCCTGTAATCCCAGTGCTTTGGGAGGGAGGATCAGTTGAGTCCAGAAATTTGAGGCTACAGTGAGCTAAGACAGCACCACTGCACTCCAGCCTGAGCAACAGAATGAGACCCTGTCTCTTAAAAGAAAGAAAAATAGAAAGTACACAAATATGATGAAGACATATTGAAAAGACACAGGTCTGACTCCAGTTGGCCAAGAAAGAAAAAGAAAAAAAAAGAAAGGACACCGGAGCCAACTCACAGGGGTTCCCATTGGCCAGATATGGAACAATTTGAGCATTAAAATAAATAATGATAATAAGAGATTATAACCTATCAAATGAAGAATCCATGAATTCATACTCATATAAATGAATAAACAAATGGGAGTGAAGGTTAAGAAGCTCCCTCTTATGGTAGAAAGCCAACTAATAAAGGTTTCTACCAAAGTGAATGAGGAAACTTGAAAAATCACTATTTGATAACCATCATGGGCCAGGCACAGTGAGTGGCTCATGCCTATAATCCTAGCACTTTGGGAGGCCATGGAGCTCAGGAGTTTGAGACCAGCCTTGGCAACATGGCAAAACTTTGTCTCTACAAAAAAAAAAAAAAAAAAAAAATTAGCCAGGCGTGGTAGCTCGTGCCTATGGTCTCAGCTACTCAGGAGGATCACCTGAGTCAGTAAGCAGAGGCTGCAGTGAGCTGAGATAGTGCCACTGCCACTGCACTTCAGCCTGGGTGACACAGCTGTCTCACAAAATAAAATAATTTAAAAAAATTTTTTTTAAAATAATCATCACCATAACTGACTCAGGCAAGACTCATCAATGGATGCTAAAACTAGTGGGTGGAAGTTTGAGGAGTAACTGAATATTTACATAGTCTCAAAGTATCTCTTCTATAAGATACACATTAATTAAAAAGGATAAAATAGTAACTTTATAGTGGAGAAATCTGGCAGATGCTACCTTAACCAATAATTAAAATTAACATCACCAGTAATGGGACAAATCAACACCTGATACAAACTCAGCAACACTTCTGTGATATTTTTGCAAAAAATGAATAACCTGAATTTAATCATAAGGAAACAGACCAATCAAAATTAAGGAATATTCTACAAAATATGTGACCTCTTCTTTTCCAGAATGTCAATGTTATGAAATACAAAGACTCAGATTAAAGAAGACTACAAGAACATGACAACTGAATGTAATAAATAATCTTGCACTTTGTTTTGCTATAAAGGGCATTAATGGGGCAATGTGAAATATGAGTAAGATTGGTAGACTGGGTAATATTATTGTATCACTGCTAATATCCTAATTTTGATAAGTATATTAAGGTTATGTACCTTCTTTGTTGTTAGGAAATACTTAAGTATTTAGAAGTAAAGGAACATCACATCTACGGTTACTTTTAAAAACTCAGAAAAGGCCATTTCCGTGACTAATACCTGTAATCCCAGCACTTTGGGAGACCAAGGCAGGCAGATCGCTTGAGGCCAGGAGTTTGAGACCAGCCTGGACAAAATGGTGAAACCCTATCTCTACTAAAATTATAAAAATTAGCCAGGCGTGGTGGTGCACACCTGTAATCCCAGCTACTTGGGAGGCTGAGGCTTGAGAATCACTTGAACCCAGGAGGCAGAGGTTGCAGTGAGGTGAGACTGCACTCCAGCCTGGGGGACAGAGTGAGAATGTCTCAAAAAGAAAAAAAAGTTCAGGAAAAATCACACACACACACACACACACACACACAGAGAGAGAGAGAGAGAGAGAGAGAGAGAGAAAGAGAGAGAGAAAAGGTAGAGCAAGTGTTGTAAAATGTTAATAATCTGGCCGGGCATGGTGGCTCATGCCTGTAATCCTAGCACTTCGGGAGACCGAGGTGGGTGGATCACCTGAGATCAGGAGTTCAAGATCAGCCTGGCCAACATGGCAAAACCCTGTCTCTACTAATAAGACAAAAAAAAAATTAGCCAGGTGTGGTGGCGGGCGCCTGCAATCCCAGCTATTTGGAAGGCTGAGGCAGGAGAATCACTTGAACCCAGGGGACAGAGATTGCAGCGAGCCAAAATCATGCCACTTCACTGCAGCCTGGGCAAAAGAGCAAAACTTCATCTCAAATCATCATCATGATCATCATCACCTGGGAGAAGAGTACCTGAGAATTCTTTGCATTATTCTTGCAAATTTTTAACAAGTTTAATTATGTAAAAAAAATTTT
Source organism: Cacajao melanocephalus (assembly GCA_963573385.1). NCBI lineage: Eukaryota > Metazoa > Chordata > Mammalia > Primates > Pitheciidae > Cacajao > Cacajao melanocephalus. Next base: position 16,458 of record CAUYLG010007268.1, read on the forward strand.
TTTAATGAAGCTTCAGGTTATTGAACCTATCTGAGAGTACCAAACTTCTCCATTTGGGTCTCCTAAACAAGTTATTACAAAAAGGCAGTCATGCAAAGCATCTGATACCTTGTTGTTTATGAAGCCGCTCTAACTCAGTCCTGAGATAGTACATCTTCTTCTGGCGGGCTTCCCGGTCATTCTTTAGTTTTTCCCTCTCTTCAATAACCTGCAAAATATAAAATGGTAAGAGAGTCTAGCATCCTCCAACATTCTCTTTCCTATTTCTCTTTTCCAGAAGTCTTCATGCTAGACATTATCTGAATGTAAGGATCCAAATGCCTGCACACAGAGGCTCTGACCTTACAGTCAAAGTGATATTTCATTCTGACCTAAGTTCCAGGATAGAACTGTCCATCTTTTAAAAACTATGCTTTATAAACCTAGCTCTGACTTAAAGGCTACCAAATTTCTACCAGACTGAGTTAAGGGCTAGGTTTATAAAGGGAAAGTAAAGAGAAAGTGTATGATCTCCAAACACTGTCTCTGATAGAATTATTGTATCTTTACCCCAGTCACCGCTTTCTTCCCACAGCCTGGGAACCCAATGAACCTTAATAATATAAAAACTACTTTTGGAGGCCAGGCACAGTGGCTCATGCCTACGATTCCAGCACTCTGGGAGAGGCTGGCAGGGGAGGTTCTTTTGTTGTTGTTTGTTTATTTTCATTTTTTGCAGGAATCATCTAGGGCACTGATAGCAACTATTAGACAGTGGTTCTGAGTTCCAAAGGAAACCATGGAGAAAGGAACTATATGTGTTATGGGTAAGGGACTGTATTAGTTACATATTTCCTGTTATTTATTTTTACTACTCCTTGGAATGCAGGGATAACCAATAGGCAGTGTGCCCAGAGTAGCCTGTTATTTAAGCCTCACAACATTTTCTCTATTTTACAGTCAGAAAACTGAGGTTGTTCAAGATTAAGTAACATACTCAAAGTCACACAGTAAGAGTAGATTTAAAATCCAGGTATATCTGCCCTAAAGCTCACAATCTTTTGACTATACTACTACCTAACGGAAAAAAGCAAATACGGCTTGTCTATAATATGTGAGCATATAATAATAGGCCTATATGTATCCATAATAGACCTGAGTATTATCAGCGCCCTGACTTAAGGGCTAGATTTATAAAGGGAAAGTAAAGAGAAAGTGAATGATTGCCAAACACTGTCTCTGAAGTTTTAAGTTTTGTCTATATTGAACCTATTCCCCTTCCCCAAAAGGCTTCAGGAAAACTAGACTGAAGTTCAAGGTATTTAAGTCCAACAGAAACATTAAGTGTTTTTTGTCTTCCCAATAATTGGCTAAAATTTTTTTAACTGGAAAAAAGTAAGACTGGTCCTCTAACTTTTTTTTTTCAAGTCTTAACTTTTATGAGGAAACCAAATTATACAATTACATTTTTATATTTCTAAACAAAGTAAGGTGCTAGGTATTAAGTACTTTTACAATTAATAGTATGTATTAACTCTTCCACTCAAAATTCTTCTATTATGTATTCTTTATCTTGATATGGTTTTCACCTACTGCTCTAAATTATTAGAATTATTAGTATTATTGTATCTTTATACCAGTCACTGCTTTCTTCCCACAGCCTGGGAACCCAATGAACCTTGAAAATATAAAAACTAATTTTGGAGGCCAGGCACAGTGGCTCATGCCTGTGATCCCAGCACTGTGGGAGAGGCTGGCAGGGGACAATCACTTGAGCCCAGGAGTTCAAGATCAGCCTGGGCAACACAGTGAGAAGACCCCATCTCTATAGAAAATATATCTATACATACACACATAAACATACATACTTTTTAAATTAAATAACATGTCAAAAACATGCTAATGTTACTCCTGGGCTCTAAGATAAACCAGAACAAGCAAAGTTTATTTCTTGGTTTGCTTCAATTATCAACTGACAACTAGATATTAGCTTTAACTTTCATAATCACTACAGGGTAAGAATCCAGAATTCAATGCTTTACTGATTCTCCTTCACCAAAACCCAATTTTGGTTCCCCACTCCACCATGAAATCATATTGAAGACTTCAAGGCTCCCCGCTCCTATCTACCGTGTTTGAAGACCATTAATATGGATAGAATTAAACTTAAAAAAGTCTGGCAATCACAATAGGACCTAAGGCCAGACTTTTGTTTAGTCCTAAGGATAAAACAAGTGCGAAAAACAGAGGAACAATTTACATTTGTTAGGGTGATGACAGCAGCCTCCAAAGGACTTAAAGTCAAAGAGCCTTACAAATTTTCAGACCCCTCAGAAAGACACATACAAATTTATGGTAAAACAGAAAACTCAGGCACAGGATGCCCAAAGCTAATATTCACCTTCTGCTTCTGGGAAGCACGGTTCTTCTCATCAGAGATCTTTTCTGGATTATATCTTATAAGTGATGGGATAGACATCTGGACAGGCACTTGGGCCGTAGAAACTGAGCCTAGCACAGACTCCTCCTGCTTAGGCTTATTAGGAGTCACAGTGGGGATCACACGAAGATTGGGACGGCTACGAGTAGCTTGTTTGGTTATTGGTATTATCCTGTGTGGTTCAAGTACAGGGTGGTTTGATGGTTGAGAGGTGGGATACATGGGCCATCTTGAGGCTGCATATGCCATATAGTGCCTATAGGCATCAAAGGAGGCAGGGGGAATGGCAGGTCCCTGGTAGCTTGGAGGTATCCGAGCTGCAGCAAACTGAGAGGCCCTTGGCATGTGAAACTGAGATAAAGCAGCAGAATGTGGAAGTCTAATTGGAGCAGATGGGGCTGATGGCAACATGCACCTGACTGCAACAGATGACTGAAACCCACTACCAACCACCTCTGGTCCTGACATATGACCTATTGGATGATCAGACTTTAGAAATGGGGGGCTGTTTTTTGTGAGCAGGTAAGGATCCACAGGAGAAGGTGGGTGCGGATGGGACACCTCTGGAGAGTGGGTATTGCTATGATGCGCCTCCCTGCTCTCTAGCCTGTGGGGATCTGAAGAACATCGATCAGCTGAGAAGCAGTGGTCAACTGAGGAACAGCGATCAGTTGAGAAGCGGTGCTCAACTGAGGAAGAGCGGTCAGCTGAAAAGTATTGGTCAACTGAGGAACGGCGGTCAGCTGAGGAGCGTAATGATGGCTTCTTGCCATGAAGTCGTTCCTGGGTGCGTGCAGCCAATTGACTAATCTCTGCTACTCCAATATCCAGCCCTATTGTCTTAAGCAAGTCATGGATCTTTGCATATTCTGGATTTGTCTCTTCTAGTGATTCCAGCTTTACAGCTGGAGCTGAAGAGGGCAGGGAGCTTGCCTTCTGCCTCATAATTTCGCTCTCAGAGCTCCCAAGGGGCTTTGGTAGGGATTCTGCCTTTAAATCCTCTTCTTCATCCCCATAGAGAAATTTCTCCTCATCTTCAATGTCAGGAAAGCTACGTCGCCTTTTTTCCTGGGTACTAGTAGAATCAGCTAACATGCTCAGAATGCGAGAAAAACCACTGCCATCCTGGCTAGCTCTCTCATGGGGCAGCAGGAAGTCTGTGTGTCGCTCAGGTCCCTCGGCCTTTAAATCCAAATTATCCTTGTGGCATAGAAAACTTCCAAATTTTTCTCTGAGGGGACTGTTGTCTTTGGGAATCCCAGGGAGGGGACCCCATTGGTAGAGGTTGCCCTGAGGTTCCTTCAAGGCAGTCTCTACCATAGTCCCCTTGTTTTCAATCTCTGAGGCAAAAGCAGCAATAGCACCACTTAGTGGAAGAGATGGGTGCCCAGAGTAGACAGGGTGATCCTGGCTGGGGCTGGTACTGCTGGAAAAACTCTCAAGCTGCAAAGATAAACACAATTGATTGAGTCTTATGCAGAATCTCAGAACAGTAGTGATTGACATAAATACTTAAATACATTGGTCTTCCTGAATTAACAGGTGAGAAATAAGTATGGATAAAAGGGAGGAAAGTATCCTTAGCCAGGTTCAAAATGTGAGTCCCCTTATCTCCAGATATTTCTGCTGTTAAGGAGAAAGCAGGAAGTGAGGTTGACTGGAAGGAATCCTCACCTTTATATATTTGTTAAAAGGAATTTGAATTCAAAAGAATTTTAGAGATTCCCCTAGCTTATTTCCTTTTCTATGGATCCCCAAAAGAAAAGAAAAGGAAAAAAAAAGGGAGAGCCGCTTTGGCTGAAGTGGGGATAGGAAATGTTGGACGTTAACTTATCAGCATTCCCTTGCTCGGGAGCCTCTTCAGAAGCCTTTATCTCCTAAGAGGACAGCTAAAAACCAGTGGTCTTGCCACTAGTGATCTCACCATCCTTTCATAGGTGAGGGGAAAATATCAAGGCCCAGAATGGTGAGGTGACTTGTCTAAAAATCACAGTAAGTGGTGGCAGAGGTGGATCCAAAATCAGAATCACCTGATTTCTGGTTCAGTGTCCTACAACTCATACATCTTGTCTTCTCTCTAAAGAGAGATGAGGAAATTGAGATCATACCTCCTCCCCTTGCCCTTAAAGCTTCATTTCCAAGAGACCCATATTCAAAGATTGCCACAGGATAACCCAATTTAAGGAAAAAAACTTATAGTAGGTACTGTCTCCAAAACATCTATTTATTAATATAAAGCCTGTTATACAGCAATAGAACCCTCTACTGATGTATTAAAAGGCCTATTGTTTCGTAGGGAGAGTCCTAGAAGGTGTAACTCATTGGCATGACAATGTTGGTCCAGCATATATTACCAGGATACCATTTGGAACATAGCCCCCAGGAAAGTAACCAGGCTTTAAGATATTAGAGGGACTATCAAGAGACCCTATAAGAAATGCAGCAGAGACCTGCATGGAAGGCTCCATCATGTCCACCTCAATTCGCTTCTTCAAAATGGACTTCTTGGGCATCACAGATACTTCCTCAGGCCGATGCAAAGAATATCCTGGCTCTGATGCTGTTAGGACACCTGACAATCCAGGGATGGAACAGCCAGTACCACCATCATCAACTCCAACCAGCTCCTGACTCAAGCTCCTACTTCGCTCCTCCTCTTCCTCTCGCTTTCGTCTGGCAAGATCCAGTTCTCGAAACTCAGGGTCAAGAAACCTAGGACTTGGGCTTCGTCTACGCTGTCGATAATTGCGAGTTCCTGATGTAAAACTTGGGTGATCCCCTCCCATGCTATGTATCTTCTCTGTGTCATCATAACGGGGTCTTTTGGCCTCCCGGCTCCTTTCTTCAGATCGTATAGAGTAGCCTTTGAGTTTTTCTCGATTCCGTTCTGTTCCCCGCAAAAGCTCATCATGACAACTGATATGGGGACTATAATCAGATCGATGCAGGAAAGTTTCTTTTGTTCGGTAGTCCTCATCAAGTTGTCCCAGGAAGGGACTGAGAGGCCCTTCTTCCTGGGAAATATATCGCTCAAGACCCCGAGAGCACTGGGAGCTTCGAGTGAAGACAGAATCATCAGTCAGGTCATCCCTGAGGAAAGAGAGACACATCAGTGCACATAGTAGACTTGGAAAGAGCAAGAGCAGACAAGGCTAAGAGACTGATACTTGTCAAGGGGGCTATAAAATACTTAGGGCAAAAGACTATAATCATGAAGTCCAAGAACATTTCCTCTCCCTTTTCCCAGGGACACAAGCAGCTTTAGCCTCTAACCAAGAAGCAATATTACCAATGTATCTAGACAGAGCTCTTGGATAATTTCTTTGACTAGACTTAGGACATGTAGAGTATCATGCAAGTTACATAACTCCACACAAGCTAAATTCTAGCTCTTTGTTACTGAAAGTGTGGTGTGAACCAAAGAGCATTAGCAGTATCTGGGAACTTTTGAGAAATATAGCTTCTCAAGCTCCACCCCAAGCAGATCTGAACTAGAATCTGCATTTAACAAGATCTCCAGGTGATTTGTTTGTACTTTAAAGTTTGGGAAACACCAGTCCAGCTCAATGGGGTTTTTTTGTTTTTGTTTTTCTTTAAGACAGTCTTGCTCTGTCACCCAGGCTGGAGTGCAGGGATGATCTTGGCTCACTGCAGCCTTGCAACCTCCACCTCCCAGGTTCAAGCGATTCTTGTGCCTCAGCCTCCTGAGTAGCTGGGATTACAGGCATGTAACACCACACCTGGCTAATTTTTTTTTGTACTTTTTTTAGTAGAGATGGAGTTTCACACATTGGCCAGGCTGGACTTGAACTCCTAACCTCATGTGATCCGCCGTCCTCTGCCTCCCAAAGTGCTAAGATTACAGGCATGAGCCACTGCACCAGGCTCAGATCAATGGTTTTAAAGCTATGTTCCAGAGATTCTAAAGAGTGCTCAGTAACTACCAAAAGAAAGGAGGTACTAGAAAAGCAGAACCAGCAGGGCTCTGGACCTTCTACCCCAGTTAAATCATACTAATTCCAACTTTATGTCTGTACATTAAGGTTCTAATATTTCAATAGGAAAAAAAGTTTCACTATAGGGTAATTTTTAAAAAAACAACTGATTTATCTAATTAGCATAATTTTCTCCACAAGTTTGAGAAGGTTCTCCAATGCTTTGCCTTGAACTGTACACTTTAAATGGGTGAATTATATGGTATACAAATTATATCTCAATAAAGCTGTTAAAAATATGAATATATATACATATATGTATACATATACATATACATATACATTTTGAGACAGAGTCTTGCTCTGTTGCCAGGCTGGAATGCAATGGCGCAATCTCGGCTCACTGTAACCTCCACTTCCCAGGTTCAAGCGATTCTCCTGCCTCAGCCTCCCAAGTAACTGGGATTACAGGTGCACACCACCATGCCCAGCTTATTTTTGTATTTTTAGTAGAGACAGGGTTTCACAATGTTGGCCAGGATGGTCTCAATCTCTTCACCTCATGATCCACCTGCCTTGGCCTCCCAAAGTGCTGGGATTACACGTGAGCCATTGCACCTGGCCAAAAATGTATATATATTTTAAAAGGTCTTCAGAGCCTAAATTCTCCATTCTTTTCTGTTGATGAGTCCCCACAATGCTCCAAGAAAGCTGTCTGCGTCTATTCCCTAAAGTAAATTACAGGGAAAAAAAATCCTACTCCTTCAATCTGTCAGAATAAGGAGAAGGAATTAAGAGAGAAGAATTCCATGAGGCTGGGCACAGTGGCTCACCCCTGTAATCTCAGCACTTTGGGAGGCCAAGGCAGGAGGACTGCTTGAGCCCAGGAGTCTGAGACTAGCCTGGACAACATAGACAGACCCCCACTCTCTAAAAATTTCTTTTTCAATTCACTAGGTGTGGCGGTGCAGCCCATATAGTCCTAGTTACTCTGAAGGCTGACCTGGGAGGACTGCTTGAGCCCAGGAGTTTGAGGTTACAGTGAACTATGATCAATCACGCCACTGCACTCCAGGCTGGCCAACAGAGCAAGACATTGTCTCTTAGAAAGATAATAAATTTTTAAAAGTAAATAGTTCCATGAATGGAACATTAAATATACAAATTACTTTGATGAACAAGAGACATAAGCCTCACATCAACAAGTCTTTAGAAGTCAAGTGTTTTAGAATTTTTCACATTACCTGTTCATGTTCGCTTTTAAGAACAATTACAGTCCTACATACAGGGTTGCTAAGGTGAGGACACTAAAACCCACCTTGGCTATCATCCAAATCTGATATAAAACTTAAAAAAGATTCAATAAAGGAAGAGAAAGAATACTAGAGTAACAGAAAAAAAATAAACATCTGGCCAGGCATGGTGGCTCATGCCTGCAATCTCATCACTTTGGGAGGCTGAGGCAGGAGGATCACTTGAGCTCAGGAGTTTGAGACCAGCCTGGGTAACATAATGAGAACCTCATCTCTGCAAAAATTAAAAAAAAAAATTAGTTGGGCATCAGGTGGTGTGTGCCTGTATTCCTAGCTACTTGGGATGCTGAGGCAGGAGAAGCTCTCAAACCCAGGAGTTAGAGGCTATACTAGGCTATGATTGTGCCACGGCACTCCAGCCTGGGTGACAGAGTGAGAACCCATCTCTTAAAAATAAATTACAAAAAAAAATAAAATAAACTACATACACTTTCTTTCTTTCTTTTCCTTTTTTTTTTTTTTTTTTGAGACAGAGTCTTGTTCTGTGCAGTGGCACAATCTGGGTTCACTGCTAACTCTGCCTCCCAGGTTCAAGCTTCTCCTGCCTCAGCCTCTGGAGTAGCTGGGGCTACAGGCATGCACAACCACTGGGCAATTTTTGTATTTTTGGTAGAGACAGGGGCTCGCCATGTTGGTCAGGCTGGTGTCGCACTCCTAACCTCAAGTAATCGACACACCTCATTCTCCCAAAGTGCTGAGATTACAAATGTGAGCCAGGGCACCAGGCCCAAAATCTACATACAAAGGATATAAATGGCCTGTATCACTGACTGAAGACTAGACTCACTGTCAGGACACATCCTGAGTATCCAATGGTTCTGTGACCTGGTTTTAGTGGACAGTAATTATCCACACAAACCATACTGAACAAGAGGGAAAGAAGAGAAATGTGCAGGGGACAATGGTTTTTTTAAATGGCCTTGTATCTCCATTCAGAACCTTAATCTCACTTTCTCTTACGTAGGCCTATGTCTTTGAAACACGTGATTCTAGAAAGAAGACTGCTGCCTGAAACTCCCTAAGAGGAAAAATTTTAATTTTTGTAATTAAAAAATATAATTAGTTATCTGAAGCACATGTGCACAACAAAGTTTACACAGAGGGGAAGTGACATTCTAGGCCTAAGAAGAAGAACTGCTGAAGTTAACTCAAAACCTCAGCAAAGGAGAAAGACAATCATACTATGTACCACCTACCCAGACTACCTACTCAATCATTTTCCAAAACAGAAGCAGCCAGAAGGGCAAGGGCTATTGCCTCAATTAAGGGATACAGTCATATACTTTGAAACCCTTTAGAAGCTTCAATGTTATATGACCTAAGACTGTTCTGCCTTGCTCCTTCTCCAAGAAACACCAAATGGTGGACCAATGCGGGTGGATGCAGAGGCCTCAGGGGCCCTGGGATGGAGAATCGCAGCGGCTTTGGCAGTGGCATCTGGGGCTGGGGTCGTGGCCCTGGATGGGGGTGAGGCCAAGGATAAGGAGTGGATGCCCATCACCAAGATGGGCCACTTGGTCAAGGACATGAAGGTCAAGTCCCTGGAGAAGATCTATCTCTTCTCCCTGACCATCAAGGAATCTGAGATCACTGACTTTTTCCTGGGGGCCCTTCTCAAGGATGACATTTTGAAGATTATGCTAGTTCAAAAGCAGACCCGTACTGGCCAGCGCACCAGGTTCAAGGCATTTGTTGCCATCGGAGACTACAACGGCCACATCAGTCTAGGTGTTGAGTGCTCCAAGGAGGTGGCCACTGCCATCCATGGGGCCATGATCCTGGCCAAGCTCTCCACTGGAGGAACAAGATCCACAAGCCCCACACCAACCCTTGCAAGGTGAAAGGCCGCTGCGGCTCGGGGCTGGTGCACCTCATCCCTGCACCCAGGGGCACTGGCTTCATCTCGGCCTCTGTGCCCAAGAAGCTGCTCATGAT